>JAFEMH010003411.1:0-267509 GCA_022495995.1 Adenophora triphylla var. japonica
GAAAGTACATCCCAGATAATCAAAGCCCTAATTGAAGATTAATTGATGAATACGAAGATTAATTTTGAGAAAATGTGAAAAATTGTAAAAAAAAAAATACTTTATACCTATGTATAAAATTAATTTTAACTCTGATACCTTTGGGTATAAAGAATGGTATCTGCTTAATAAAATATGATTTTTTTATTATTATATTTAAAAATAGGTGATTTTTTTTTAAAAAATAGTATTTTGAAGTAATTGTTAGAAAAGGTTTTTAGTCTTATATCTTCGAGCACTGAGCGAATTGCTTAACATATATGAGACTTTTTTTTTTATTTTTAAGAAAAGGCGAGCTTTTTGAAAAAAAATATTTTTAAGAGCGATAGATAAGAATAATGTGTAAACGCGAATTCCCTGTAAAATTCATCTCGCTTAAGGCTTTATAGATTTGTTACATCGTCCACGAAAGCCCACAGTCTATGACCGGTTCTTAATAATCTCTCTCTCTCACACCTCCCAGAAATTTAAAGATTTAAACTGAAAGATTTTCCATTACATCTAGATATGTCCACACTAGGGGTGTAAATGGTCCAGCATGGTCCGGCTCAGGCCAATTTACGAATCGAACCACCAGTTATCATCTTTGGAAAAATCTCAAATCGAATCCAACCACCAAAAATTTCAAACCAAGCTACCATGGTTTGGTTTGGTCTGGTTCGAGCTGTGGTTTGATTTTATGGTCCTAATTGCTATTTTAATCAGAATCTAAATGTATGTTTACAAACCATGATGACAGAATATTACTTAAGTTATTAATTATAATATGGCTCCAGGTTACACAATTTATTGTCATGTTTGTTTAAATTGTCGGTGTAGTACCTTCTTGGTGTGAGGAAATAGTTATGTTTGAAACTTGCTGTGATCTATCATCTTTATCATCTATTATAGAGCATATTTATTTTGTTCACTATATGTTTACATGTTTATTATATTGAACAGGCTGTCTGTAGTTGTTGTGAAAAACTAGTATAAGTTGGTAATGAGATCCATGGAGATGACCACACGCATGGAGATGCACATTACACTTATGGATAATTGCTAGAGAACAAGTATCGGACACTACCTACTTACCAAAATTATGGACATGGTTTGCATGGTCATGATTAAATCTCATGTTAGTCATGTTATTGTATCCTTTGAACCTGAGATTATCATCGTCTTCTCACATGATGAACATTGTGTTCCACACAGCTCTAATGATATCTTTAATCAGATATCAATAAGGGCTACGCTGAGTATCGATCGAATTCATGTAGGGAAGAATGATAAGTCAAGATGGGATTTGTCGCTCTCTACGAGAGATGTTTACTTGAGCCCCTCGATGAATGACGTCTGGCTAAATGTGTGGCCACATCTCAAGTGATTTGATAAAGATCAAATGCATTTGAATTATTAACATATTTAAGTTGAAAGCATTTATGAGTTACCAGAAGTACTGTTACTCATGTTCAATCGTATATTCGTGGACAAAGGGATCGTGACATTTGATCTATCAAGGAATCAAGCTTTGATGTTATATTTAATTGGGTGGACATAATGATTTGTTAGAAGTCACTCACGCCTTGTGCGGTTCCACGCTTCAGTCTCACTACCAATATAAAAGCAAATTCTGCAAAGGGTCACACACAAAAGAAACGAATTGAAAATGACTAAAAGGGTGGAATCTGAGAGGCTTAGGGGACGACTCGTCCAGGTTGGCCCAAGTCGTGCCTTGTGAAGGGACGACTGATTAGAGAGCAGTCCTCTTGGGGACGATTTGTGCCTGTAGCGACGAGTCGTCACCCACCCACTCGTGCCCTCGAGGCACGACTCGTGCCCATTGATTTTCTGGCAAATCGAGATTCCGGGCCATCGGGTCGTGCCACCAGCAGGTACGACTCGTGCTCTTGAGCACGACTCGTGCCAGTGCTGTCAAAATATGTCCCAGTACACGAATCCTCATTGTCTGGTTTGGTTTTGATTTTTGACAAGGATTCTTTTCCTAATAGTTAGGGATTTATATTTTATATAAATAGAAACCTTTCGGTCAGCCAAAAAAAAACATATTGTAATTTTGGGGTTTATGAAACACTAAAATTGAGATCTAGATATAAGAATCAAAGATCAAAAACATCTTTTATCCATTGAACTTATCAAAAACGTTTCAATAATCGGTGATTATCTAGCAATCAATCAAAAAGCGTTCTTGGTCCGGTTCGCGTGTGGATTATCGATAGAGGGTGATTAAGTTATCACCAAAAATCTTGAAGACTTCAATCGTGATTGATTCATCACAAAGCCTAAGAACAGCAAGAAGATCAAAACCTTCATCAACATCTTTGAGATTCATTGAGTATCTTGCTTTTGAAGATTTGTTTTGAACAAACAAATCGCATTCAAGGTATGTGAAAATCTATCTCATATATTTTTTTAATCTCTTCATGCTAGACTCGGGCCTATCTAAGGGCTAGGGTGTTCTAAGTTCTTCTCTCGCTGAGTTTGTAACCTCAAAAACCCAACAGCCGGTATCGCAGCCCTGTCTTTCCATGATTAGGATTGAGAATTGGACATGCTAGGATTTAATTTGATTATTTGGCTATTCAAATGCCATATAAAATAGATCTAGATTTTATGTGTGTTTGTTTTTATGAAAAACAAGTATATATGATATGTCATGTGTTATGATTTATGATGGATTAATATGATTAAGCTTTATCACATAGGTTGATGATTTGTTTAATATGTATTTAATTAATAATTGTAATTTTCTTCAAAATTGAATCAAATTGTTTGTATGAAATTTTGTGAAGCCCTATTGTTCATAATTATGTACACATGAAATTTATGCGTTACAACTATGCGATGTTTTTACTAATATGAAAACCTTCTAAATATTTAAGTCTTATGCCATTCCCTTGATTATAACACTTCAGTGAAAATTTTAGGTATTTGAGTATAGT
The DNA here is from genome assembly GCA_022495995.1 of Adenophora triphylla var. japonica. NCBI lineage: Eukaryota > Viridiplantae > Streptophyta > Magnoliopsida > Asterales > Campanulaceae > Adenophora > Adenophora triphylla. The sequence continues at coordinate 2,982 of JAFEMH010003411.1, forward strand.
TCTCGACTCAGTCTGGTGCAATCTTATATATTAATTTGTGATCAAGATGAGATAATGGTTGCCATGTAGTTTTGACTCGCTAGGTGCATCGTTCCATGTCTCATAATACTACGTTTCAAAAATGTTTTGACTTAATTGGTGCTTTCAAATGAGATTTGACTCCAAGACATAGATGAGATTTAAAACATATTTTTGACATATGATGTCAAAGAAAATCTCATAAAAGATCTAAGAGTTATATAGTGATATGATTGATGTTTCTACCTAAATAGCTTGATTTCGGGCATTGACTCAGTTAAACCAAAATCAAGTGAAATATGGATCTTAGCCTACTATGATTATATGATACATGTTTGTATTTGAAGGTGTATAATTTAGTGGGAGTATTTATGAAATACATTATTTGCTCTTAGATGATAAATGTGTTGATATTGATATATGCTTATATTGTTTGCATATTTTATTGTAGAATGGCTAATCACAATAATCAACCCCTGTCACTGCGATCAGTCCTTGAGAAGGACAAGCTTGAAGAGAGCGGTACAAACTATTCTGATTGGATCAGAAGCCTAAGAATTGTTCTAAGGCAAGAGAAGAAATTGTACGTTCTCGATGAACCCATTCCACCTCAACCTGCTGCAAATGCTTCTAGGGCAGATAGGGATGCACATAAGAAACATAATGATGATTCTACAGATGTTGCATGCCTTATGCTTGCCACTATGTCTAAGGCTCTTCAGAAGGACCTTGAGCACATAGAGACAACATTTGATCTTGCTGAGCGCTTAAAGGAAATGTTCCAAGTGCAAGCAAGAAATGAGCGATTTGATGTGGTTAAGGCCCTAACTGCATGCAAGATGCAAGAGGGGCAATTGGTGGGAGCTCATATCCTTAAGATGAAGGGTCACATTGAGCGTCTCGAAAGGCTTGGAAAACCGATGAGTTTGAAACTCGCCACAGATTTGATATTAAATTCATTTCCTGAAAGTTATGGTCATTTCATTATGCACTAACACATGACTGCCATAGATAAGAATCTCTCGAAATTGCATGCGATGCTTAAGACCGCAGAGAAGAATATCAAGAATCCCCAAACTGATACTGTGTTAATGGTTAACAAAGTCAAAGGGTTCAAGAAAGATGGCAAAGGTAAAGCAAGTGTTTCTAAACCTAAGGCAAAAATTGTCGTTGCCGGAGAGGCTCCCAAAGTGTCTCAAAAGGATGCGGTTTGCTACCATTGCCAAGAGGTTGGTCATTGGAAGCGTAACTGCAAGGCTTACAAGGAAGGCCTAAAGGCGAAGAAGGGCAATACGATTGCTTCTGATTCAGGTATCTATATGATAGATGTTTTCCTTTCTGTTTCTAGTTCATGGTTATTAGATACCGGATGTGGATCTCACATTTGTTTAAATGTGCATGGACTAAGGAATAGAAAGCTGCTCAAACAAGGTGAAGTTGACCTACGTGGGGAATGGAGCAAGAGTTGGTGCATTAGCCTTAGGGACATATGATATAACTTTACCTAGGGGCGTAGTACTTGTTTTGAACAATTGTTACTATGTTTCAGATTTGAGTAGGAATATTATTTCTGTTTCTTGTTTGGATAATGAAGGGTATAATTTTCTTATTATGAATAAGAAGTTTTATATTTATTTAAATGATATGCTTTATGGTATTGCAAATTCATTTAATGACTTTATGTTCTTGATGTTGATGAGAAACAAAACAGTGTTAAAAATGTTTGTCATGTGGACAAGAAGTCTAAACCAAATGACGTGAACAACTCGTTCATGTGGCATTGTCGGCTTGGTCATATAAATGAGGAACGCATTTCTAAACTTCACAAAGATGGAATGTTAGACTCACATAATTATGAATCATATGAGATATGCGAATCTTGTTTATTGGACAAATGGCCAAACTACCCTACACTAAGAGTAGTGAAAGGGCTAGTGACTTATTGGGCTTAGTACATACTGATGTATGCTGACCAATGAGTAGCATTGCTAGGGGAGGATTTTGGTTTTTCATTACATTCACCGATGACTTATCTAGATATGGCTATGTCTATCTGATGAAGTCCAAACGTGAATCGTTTGAGATGTTTAGAACATTTCAAAATGAAGTACAAAATCAACTTGGAAAAATAATTAAAGCACTTCGATTCGATCGTGGTGGTGAGTATTTGAGCCAAGAGTTTGACAATCATCTCAAAAACTGTGGAATTGTTTCAGGGTTGACTCCACCCGGAACGCCACAATGGAATGGTGTTTCCGAGAGGAGGAATAGAACCTTATTAGATATGGTTCGTTCGATGATGAGTCAAGTAGACCTTCCTATATCCTTTTGGGGACATGCATTAGAGACTAATGCGTTCACACTGAACAGAGTTCCTACTAAATCGGCTCCTAAGACCCCATATGAGATGTGGCATGAAAGAAAACCTAGTTTGTCTTTTATGGAGATTTGGGGTTGCGAAGCTTATGTGAAGAGACTAATCTCTGATAAGTTAGCACCTAAATCTGACAAGGTTATTTTCGTTGGTTATCCTAAGGAAACCAAAGGGTATTACTTTTACAACCGCGTTGAGAACAAAGTGTTTGTTGCTCAATATGGTACTTTTCTTGAGAAACAATTTCTCAATAAAGGAACTAGTGGGAGTGATGGAGGAAAACTCCCTCTTGTAATAAAAACCGAGCAAGTGTACTCACTACCGGTGTAGCAGTATGCAAATGCAGGGGTCGAATCCACAGAGACTCGTTGGTAAACAAGTAAAGTAAACGCAGTGAATTTAGTAACCACAGTTTATAACTTTGATTTAGAAAACTAAGAGCATAAATTAAATAACAAGAATTAACTAAACAAGAAAACAGATTATGAGCAGAGATTCGTAGATTGGATTTCACTTTACCATCATTCTATGCAGAATTTTACTTTTAAAACATCAACTCAACTTCTAGGGTTCATTCACTTTAGCTAGGATCGACACGGTTAAATGGCCGGATTACAATCCTAAATATTCTCTTACTATTGTGATGTCTATTACGGTTCCACAATATACCAAGAATAAATTAAGCACACAAGAATTAAAGAACCTAACTTTAATCGATTTCTATTACGGCCTCAATTAAAGTTATTCAATCAATAATGGTCTATGTATCAAAATCCCAAATTAATGGCGAATTCGATACCCAATTATTCAAAGACGAGTTCGTATATTAACATACATCTCAAATCTAAGAACAGGAAATTAAAATCTATTATTGAACTAGAAGGAATTAAATTGAAAGAATTAAAATATTAATGCATAGAAATCCGGATAAAGATCCAACCAATCAACAAATCTAAGAATTTAGCTACTCATAATTTACAATGATAAAAACCTGAAATTCGGAATAATTCTTCTCTTCAATGAATTTGTTAAAGAACAATCGAAACTCTAAAATATGATATGATCTCCCTAACGTGTGGCCGCATCAATTATTTATAACATAGGGTAAAACTATGGACCAAAGTAAGGAAAGACATGAATGCCCTCAATTAATACGCTGCCAAAACCGTTGCCGAATCTGAAGTGAGCGCTTGCCGCTTCGATTTCGGCGCGTCCTATTGTTTTCAACAATGCTGTCGCCTGTTGGCAAAAACATTGGCCCAGTTCTTCCTTTGCATTGGCCGGCCCACTCTTGCTTGTGGCCTATAAATCCTTGCATTGGCCGGCCACTCCATGCCCAGCTTTGGCCGCATCCTGCCTTGTTTTAGTACCACATTTATTCGTTTCGTCTCGCTATTTTGCAATCCCACTTTGACCACTATAATGACTTCTTTTGCACTTCGCTCTTTGAGATTTTATTTTTCATTTTAACCCATGAATTTTTATAAATCAAATTCGTCCAAAATTTCCGTATTTTCAGTTTGGTCCCTGAATTTTCCAATATTTCCAATTTAGTCCTTGAACTTCCAAATGTCAGTTTTGTCTCAGATTTTTCAGAATTGCAATTTGATCCAAAAGCTTCCAAAGTACGCTCCAATCCTCCGTTTTCAACATTGTTGCACTTCAACCCCTGTACTTTCAAAACACTCACAAACCATATCAAATATACATAAAACTCGGGAATCAAACACAAAGAAAGCCTAAAAGTGCATCATTTGGATGGGTAAATACACATCCATCAAACACCCACAAACTAACCTTTTGCTCGTCCCGAGTAAAACAAAACTAAAAGAAGTAAAATAAAACTACTCTAAATACTAATATTAAAACATTAAAACAAAGTAATTATTTTTGGGATGTTCTATCACAGATGAGTCCTTGGCCATACAAGTCTCAGATTCTTACAAACACACATAATCAACAAGTGCCACCACAGTAATGGGATTACAATCACATTGAAGCATAAAACTCACAATTTTCCATCAAGCGGCATGAATGATGTATGAATTATGGGAGGTCACCGCCAACAACCTAAGATTGTTTATGGATTCACTAAGTGATGCTCTAAATCAATATGCCATAGACAGTACAACCCAAAAAGAACACTCATATGCATATTTACACGATTGTCAACCCGGTCACTCGATATTGAAAGAATAATATGGCTTAAAAGTTAAGGTGCGAAAGATCGCAGGGCTAGGTTCCTGGTTACAATTGAAGGTAAGGACATACGAACATAAGAAAGTGAAACTAGAAAGTCTTCTTTTAACAATACATCCTCACTTTGATGATAATTTCTCCACTCACCCTTATTACTTCCCAATGTGCCCACCCACAAACTAAAACTTTTTAATACGTTGACATGGGGTTGAGCACATTCCATTACTTTCTTTGGTCACCTTGAAACATAATTTCCACTTCAACATTAGAGAGGGCAAGGCTTCATTTTTTTTTATTATTTTTTTTTTCATTTTGCTTTGCACAAATATATCACAGAAAATGTGCCTTTAATATTTTGCTCAAGCCCCTCTTTTCATTCCATAACGTGACCCACTTCTTTATTTTCGTGACCACTTTCCACTCAACCCTTTCGATTTTCAAAACATCTCCCAAAATATTCCCATTCTTTCCCTAGTTTCACTTTCTTGAAAAGGTGAGAAAATAGTGTATAAGTTAAAAAGGGTGGGATAATGAGGGTACAAATGAAGGCGAATGGTGGTCTAAGATAACCTCCCACTTTGTGAGAGATTCCATTCTTTTTCGAGCTCAAAAAGGGTTCTAGCGAAAGATTTTATTTAGTGACTAGAAAGTTTAAGGCTCACAAAAGGGATTCAAAGAATAGACATATATATCAAGTAACCTATTGACGTGTTATTGACAATTATGCAAACATGTTCTAAGGACCCCGAGAATACACAAAGTGATCCCATAAAAGGCACCTAAGTTGATGACAGTGACCAAGAATTTGATACGGAAGTGAGAGGTGGTGCAATCATAATTTAAATGTTTCAATGCAATCCTAATCACCACACTAATAATAGCACATGTGATTTTAAAATTAAAGCACACTCTAATCATCACGTACTTTGGCCAACATTCCAACTATGAAAAGAACAAAATTTTTAAATTTTTCTATTTTTTAGAGGGTGACACTATATACACTCCCCTATAAACCCACAAACTTCGGAGAGTTGCCACCCCCAAACTCAAAACATGCTATGTCCCCGTGAGCATAGAGAACAAAACGTGCCTTGGGCTTAACGGATGGCAAGACACTACAAAACAAGAATTATCATAAAAATAAAACATACCTCATTGGGTTGCCTCCCAAGCGTCGCCTTTGGTTAAAGTCGTTAGCCCGACTATGGTCCCAAGCTTACTTGGCCTTTGCTTTGCGGCCTTTGGACCATCTCTTTTCCTCACGGGCACAAATGCCCTTCTCTCTCCAATTCAGCTCACCATTGTTAACACGTAGGGGTGAAGCCAAATTTATTTTTAAAGCTTTACGCTTGTGCTTACCCCTCTTTCTTTTCCTTTTGTTGGGGTTTCCACCCCAAACTCAACCTTTTCTCGCAACCCGCGTAGACACCATTCTCACAACCAAGATCAAGAGAGTTATCATGCACAAAAATATTTAAAAATATAGAATCAGATAAATCACTATAACTCTCCTCACTAACTCTCGCTTTTGAAGGCCCTTGTGATAAATGTGATGGATTCGACTCTTTATGGGAGTCGTGTGGGGAGTGATACGATCCGTTACTCCTAGAGTATCGGGTCGGCCTTAATGTTACTAGCCAAGGGACAAACGTCCGCATTATCCCCACTTTTCTTACATCCATTCACATCATCTTTAAAAATTGAAAAATCATTTATGGCTCCTACAAAACCATCTTTGGGGGAGGGTTTCTCATCAGTTTTAAGCATACAAAACTTACATTCCTCCCCCATACCTCTCAAGGACACCACCCCTTGACACACATCAATGGTGGCCTTAGTGTCAAACATAAATGGCCTCCCAAGCAGAATGGGAGTTCTCAGTTGATCCTCACTTGATCCCTCCATGCACATCACATAAAAATCAATGGAAATAATAATTTTATCAATTTTAACCAACACCCCTTCAATAACCCCTAAAGGTCTTTTGATTGAGAGATCCGCGAGTTGCAAATCTCTCATGGGTGGTTTCAACTCGCTTATCCCTAAACTTCTAAAAACATGAAAGGGCATCACATTGACACTTGCCCCAAGATCCAACAAACCTTTAAAATTTTGACCCCCTAAAGAAATTGGGATAGTGAAACACCCGGGGTCTTTTGAACATGTTTAATCTTTTTCAAACTCCACACCTCTGGGGTGTGGTTTTCACAACATTGGGGGGAGGAGTTTCTAAATTTAATGCAGAAAATACATATTGAACCTCCCCAATCTCATCCTCTTCCTCACTAACATTATCAATATTATCACATTCAAAATTATCAAGGAAAGAAAGAAATACCTCCTCAATTTCCTCACTCTCATTCCACATTGTCATGATTGACTTTGCTTGCTCAGGTGGGTTCTTCTCTTTCATCAACTCTTGGGCAACCTTCACAAGTTGCTCTACTTGTGTGCCCATCTTTTCAAACGCAACATCTGTATTTCTGTTGCTTTCTTTGCATCTCCATCCTTAACCTGGCCTGAACCGCCATCTCCCAAGGTGCACTACCATGTTGTCCAATTGGTGGCACATGAAGAGGTTTTACTTGCCGATTCCGGATGGCCGCCCCACGGATTGTAGTTGTCATATTGGTTGCCTCGGTGGCGGCCTTTGGTCCATATCCATTGAAAGCATGTGCCTGTTCGGGATTATAATGTAAATTTGCCGCACTTGGACACATATTAGTGACATGAGATAATAAACCACAATTTGTACAATAATCGGCAATAACATTGGCACCGCAGTAAGTGCCACAAGCAATAACTTATCCAATTTATTATTTAAAAGTGCAATCTGCTTTGAAATATTATCACTAGCATTCAATTCAAGTACCCCCCTTGTTTTACCCCTCGAACTCTTTTGTTGAGAGTTAGCACTCAGCATCTCAAATAAAGCTTTAGTTTCTTCCGGGGTCTTGGCTCCTATCGAGCCTCCAGCAACATTGTCAACTATTGATTGACCATTTTCATTCAAGCCATCATAAAAGGCTTGGTTCAGTGAGGGTAGTGTGAAATTGTGTTGGGGATATTGCATTAACATTGTATTAAATCTTTCCCATGCCTCATGAAAGGGCTCCCCCACATCTTGGGAAAATGTCATCAATTTCTGTCTAAAACTAGCCAACATATGATGTGGGTAATATCTTTTAAGGAACACATCTTGCAATTCTACCCACGTACTAATGCTGCTCGGTGCAAGCATCATCAACCATGTCTTAGCCACCCCCTTAAGAGTGTAAGGAAAACACTTCAGTCTGATTTTCTCCTTAGTCACTCCATGTCTCAACAAAAATTGAGCAACAACAATAATATACTCTTTAAGGAACGTGAGTGCATCCTCACCAGGCAATCCTTGAAAGCTTGGCAACATGGAAAAGTATTGTCCTTTGACCTCTAGATTTTTTGCTGCTTCGGACAGCACTATGCAAGAGGTAGATATGTCTACCCTAGGTCTCAGGAAATCATTCATAGTTTGTGCCGGTGGTTCTGCCATCTCGGTTTTCTCTTCCTCTACTTCGGTGGTGGAGGGTTCTGATTCGGTGTCCGAATCCGAGAAAAGGGGATTAAAAAGGGGATCGCCCTCAAATGCTTCCTCAAGTCTATTTATGTTATCGTCCAATGGCACCAATGTAGGCTTCAAAGAACGACGACCTTGCATTCACTACCTAACCTACTTGTTTACTTGCAACAAGTCCCCGGCAACGGCGCCAAAAACTTGATGGAGGAAAACTCCCTCTTGTAATAAAAACTGAGCAAGTGTACTCACTACCGGTGTAGCAGTATGCAATTGCAGGGGTCGAATCCACAGAGACTCGTTGGTAAACAAGTAAAGTAAACGCAATGAATTTAGTAACCAAATTTTATAGATTTGATTTAAAAATTAAGAGCATAAATTAAATAACAAAAACTAACTAAACGAGAAAGCAGATTATGATCAGAGATTCGTAGATTGGATTTCACTTTACCATCATTCTATGCAGAATTTTACTAATAAAACATTAACTCAACTTCTAGGGTTCATTCACTTTGGCTAGGATCGACACGGTTAGATGGCCGAATTACAATTCTAAATACTCTCTTAATATTGTGAATTCTATTACGGTTCCACAATATACCAAGAATAAATTAAGCACACAAGAATTAAAAAATCTAACTTTAATCGATTTCTATTACGGCCTCAATTAAAGTTATTCAATCAATAATGGTCTATGGATCAAAATCCCAAATTAATGGCGAATTCGATACCCAATTATTCAAAGACGAGTTCGTATATTAACATACATCTCAAATCTAAGAACAAGAAATTAAAATCTATTATTGAACTAGAAGGAATTAAATTGAAAGAATTAAATATTAATGCATAGAAATCCGGTGAAGATCAAACCAATCTACAAATCTAAGAATTTAGCTACTCATAATTTACAATGATAAAACCTGAAATTGATGAATTCTTCTCTTCAATTGAATTGTTAAAGAAAAATCCAAACTCTAAAATATGATATGATCTCCCTAACGTGTGGCTGCATCAATTATTTATAACATAGGGTAAAACTATGGACCAAAGTAAGGAAAAGACATGAATGCCCTCAATTAATACGTCAAAACTGTTGCTGGAATCGGGCGGAGCGCGGCCGCTCTTGATTTCGGCGCGTCCTATTGTCAACAGCGGTCGCCCTTGTTGGCAAAAACATTGGCCCAGTTCTTCCTTTGCATTGGCCGACCCACTCTTGCTTGTGGCCTATAAATCCTTGCATTGGCCGGCGACTCCATGCCCAGCTTTTGCCGCATCCTGCCTTGTTTTAGTACCACATTTATTCGTTTCGTCTCGCTATTTTGCAACCGCACTTTGATCACTATAATGACTTCTTTTCCACTTCGCTCTTTGAGATTTTATTTTTCATTTTAACCCATGAATTTTTATAAATCAAATTCGTCCAAAATTTCCATATTTTCAGTTTGGTCCCTGAATTTTCCAATATTTCCAATTTAGTCCTTGAACTTCCAAATGTCAGTTTTGTCTCAGATTTTTCAGAATTGCAATTTGATCCCAAAGCTTCCAAAGTACGCTCCAATCCTCCATTTTCAACATTGTTGCACTTCAACCCCTGTACTTTCAAAACACTCACAAACCATATCAAATATACATAAAACTCGGGAATCAAAAACAAAGAAAGCCTAAAAGTGCATCATTTGGATGGGTAAATACACATCCATCAGGGAGTAAAGTTGATCTTGAAGAAGTTCAAGAACCCTAAAATAACATGGAACCGATAGTAGAGACTGAACCAAGTCCACAAGAAGTTGTGAAACCGGTTCAAATTCAAGATCCACAAGTCCATCGTAGATCGGATAGGTTACGATCCGCATCCGAGATATATGGGCTTCTCGTGTCGAAAACTAATGAAGTGAAAGTCATTGAGAATGACGAACCTACTTCCTATCAAGAGGCGATGTCTGATCCCGATTCGGATAAATGGTTAGAAGCCATGAAATCCAAATTGCAATCCATGTCGAATAATAAAGTTTGGAACTTGATTGAGCCATTCGAAGGTGTAAAAATCATAGGGTGCAAATGGGTCTTCAAGAAAAAGACTGACATGGATGGGAAGGTGCATACTTACAAGGCTAGGCTTGTAGCAAAGGGATATAAAGTGCACTACGGTGTAGACTACGATGAAACCTTCTCGCCTGTTGCCATGCTTAAGTCTGTTAGAATTTTGATTGCCATAGCTGCGTATTATGACTATGAGATATGGCAAATAGATGTCAAAATCGCTTTTCTTAATGGAAAACTGCTTGAGGATGTGTGACACAACCCGAAGGTTTTGTAGATCCAAGAAATTCTAACAAGGTGTGCAAGTTGCAGAGATCCATTTATGGATTGAAGCAAGCTTCTAGGAGTTGGAATCTTCGTTTTGACGAGAAAATCAAAGAGTTTGGTTTTGTCAAGAACGAAGATGAACCTTGTGTATACATGAAATTCAGTGGGAGCATAGTACTATTTCTCTTATTGTATGTCGATGATATCTTACTCATTGGAAACGACATTCCTGGGCTTCAGACTGTCAAGTCTTGGTTAGGGAAATATTTCTCAATGAAAGATATGGGTGAAGCCGCTTACATCCTTGGTATCAAGATCTATAGATATAGATCTAAGAGGATAATTGGTTTGTGTCAAAGTACTTACATTGACAAGGTTCTTAGAAGATTCAAAATGGAAAATTCTAAGAGAGGCAACTTGTCAATGGGTCATGATGAAAGTCTTAGCAAGACGCAGTGTCCTAAGACAACTGATGAGTTAAAGAGGATGAATGAAGTTCCATACGCTTCGGCGATTGGATCTATCATGTACGCTATGATATGTACTAGACCCGACGTCTCGTATGCTCTTAGCATGACGAGTCGATACCAATCTGATCCTGGTGAGAACCATTGGATGGCAGTCAAGACGATCCTTAAGTACTTAAGAAGAACTAAGGATGCGTTCTTGGTATTTGGAGGGATGGAAGAAGATCTTGTTGTAAAAGGTTACACAGATGCTAGCTTCCAAACCGACAAGAATGATTTTCGATCGCAGTCGGAATTTGTGTTTATGCTTAGCGGAGGTGCGATATGTTGGAAGAGTTCCAAGAAGAGTACTATTGTCGATTCTACTACTGAGGTCGAATATATAGCGACATCTGATGCAGCTAAGGAGGCAGTTTGGATCAAGAAGTTCATTAGTGATTTGAAAGTTGTTCCAATTATCACTAATCCAGTGGAACTTTATTGTGACAATAATGGTGCCATTGTGCAAGTAAAGGAACCAAGGTCACACCAGCGATCCAAACATATACTTAGACGTTTTCATCTCATTGAGAGTTCATTGATCGGGGAGATGTTAACATATGCAAAGTATCAACCGATGATAACATTGGGGATCCGCTTAAAAAGCCCCTCGCACAAGCAAATCATGATGGTCATGTGAGATCCATGGGTATTCGATACATAGATGGAGCCTAGTTCAAGTGGGAGATTGTTGGTGTAGTGCCCTAGGCTATAGTAATGTTTAAACTTGAACCGTTATGTATATTTATCATTTATTATAGAGCATGTTTATTTTGTTCACTATATGTTTACATGTTTATTATATTAAACTGCGTCCCTAGTTGTTGTGAACAACTAGTATAAGTTGGTAATGGATAATCATGGAGATGATTATATGCATGGAGATGCACATTACACTTATGGATACTTGCTAGAGAACAAGTATTGAACATGACCTACTTATGAGATTTATGACATGGTCTGTTGTCAGGATTAAATCTCATGATAGTTGTTTCATTGAATCCTTTGAACCTGAGATTATCATTGTCTTTCACATGATGAACATTGTGTTTGATATAGTCTAACGATATCTCTAATCGGATAGCAATAAGGGCTATCTTGGCACAATTGAATTCATGTAGAGAAGAATGATAAGTCAAGATGGGATTTGTCCCTCTTGTTGAGAGAGATGTTTACTTGGGCCCCTCGATAAATGATGTTGATGAAATGTGTGACCACACTCAAGTGATTTGATAAAGATCAAATGCATTTGAATTATCAACATATTCGAAATCGAGAAAGCATTGAACGGAATGAGTTGACATAGACTATGACTCATGTTCAATTGGATATCGTGGACAAAGGGATTGTGACATTTGATCTATCAAGGAATCAAGCTTTGATGTTATATTTAATTGGGTGGATATAATGATTTGCTAGAAGTCACTTATATCTTGTGAGGTTGATGTTTCAACTCACTACCAATATAAAATAATTTCTAAAGGGTCACACACAAAAGAACAGATTGAAAATGACTAAAAGAGTAAAATCTGGGCTCAGGGGACGACTCGTCCCGATCTGGCCCAAGTTGTGCCTTGTGAAGGGACGGCTTGTATTAGAGCGATCTTTTGGGACGATTTGTGCCACGTGACGTAAGTCGTGCTCACGACTCGTGCCCTCAGGCACGACTCGTGCCCATTAATTTTGCAAACTGAGATTCTGGCTCGTTGGGTTGTGCGACAGACTTGGCCATATGGCACGACTCGTGCTCTTGAGCATGACTCGTGTTCTTGAGCACGACTCGTGCTCTTGAGCACGACTCGTGCCAGTGATCAAAATCTGTCCGTACACGTAATCCTTTGCTGGTTTGGTTTTTATTTTTGATAATGATTCTTTCCCTAATAGTTAGATTAAGAATCAAAGATCAAAAACACTTTTAGCCATTGATTATTGAAAAACGTTTCAATAATCGGAGATCATCTAGCAATCAATCAAGAAGCGTTCTTGGTCCGTTCGCGTGTGAATTACCGATAGATGGTGATTAAGTTATCACCAAAAGCTTGAAGACTTCAATCGTTGATTCATCACAAGGCCTAGAACAAGGAGAAGATCAAAACCTTTATCAACGGTTTTGAGATTCGTTTTGAGAATTTGCTTTTTAAGATTCGTTTTGAACAAACAAATCGCATTCAAGGTATGTAAAATCTATCTCATATAATTTTCTAATCGCTTCATGCTAGACGGATCTAAGGGCTAGGGTTTTGATTGTTATTTCTAAGTTCTTCCGCTGCGTTTGTAACCCCGAAACCCGACATAAATTTTCTAGACATAGCATACAGAAAAGATTCAAAATTTAAATGAAATTATGATTCAATGTTTATGATAACAACATGTCATTTGAGTACTTGTAATGGTATGTGCTAAAAAGTGAATAAACATTATTACAGGAAGATTAACCAAAAGAAAAAAGGGTTATGGCCTAAAACCAATGAATAGAATTAGGATTTTTCAAATTTAAATGTGAGGTGGAGATGAAAGATATGCACATCTACGGTTAATATTGAACGGTTTGGTGATTTGGTTTATTGGTTCAGTCTGATAGTTCGGTCTGGCGATTTCGAACCGTGGTTTGGGGGTTCAGACCGCAGACTAAACCGAACCACACAGTTTTACAATTTTTCAAACCAAACCAAACCACTATTACTTAAAAATCAAACTAAATTGCATGATTTGATTTGATTCAATTCCAAACTGTGATTTAGATCGAACCACTTACACCCTAGTCCACACTCTATGCTAAAAAGCCCCATGTTTTGTAAGTCGTCAGGTGTAACCGTCATACCAAACACTAGAAGTCTAGAATCAATCTATACGTTCAATTCATTTTGAAATATAAATATTTTTAATTATATTTTATTGTTTTTATAATGTATGAGAAATATAAGTTAAAAATATTATTTTGTGCATATATACGTTATAAATATATTATATATGTATTTATTATAAATGATTTGAGTTTAACGAGCCGAGTTCGAATAATAAATTTACATATTAACTAGATTATCGAGTTGAACTCGATCTCGAGTTATTCGCGAACAAAAATTATTTGAGTTTTTAACGAGTTTGATGAGGCGAGCTCAAACGAGTCGCTCTCGATCAAAGCTCGTTGAACACGTGAGCCAACTAAAAAACAATCGATCTTGAAAAGACGAGAGCTCAAGCTCGAGTTCATCTCGAGCCCACTCAAACTCCAACTTTTATGAGCTGAGCTCGAGTCAAAATCGAGCCAACTCGTTTTGTTTAACGGCCATATTTGAGAGCCATATATATATATATATATATATATATATATATATATATATATATATATATATATATATTTGAACCTATATAGGAGCTTTTTTTTTTTAAACTATTTATAGTCATGTGGGCATATAAAAGCCATAAATGAAATTATTTTTTAAAAAATCATCGTGGTTGCTCTTAGTTTTAGTTATGCGGTTGGAAATCAACGAATCCGAAATTGCTTATTCCTTATTCTTGCTTCTTGTTGCTGCACTACGTTTAATTAGTAAATATAAAAATTAAACTATAATATGTCAAATATTTATAATTAACATATATAAAAATTTTGTGTTACCTTCTATACTCCTTAAAAATGTACGTAGAATCTATAAATAGAAATCTTTTGTTTTTGAAATATATTATATTCACTAGAAAATTTTGGTTAATATTATTGAAGCCTTCAATTTGGCACAGTTTCGTCAAGACGTTCCGTCCTGCCATACAAATGGGATGAGATTGTTAGAGCATGGATTGAAAAATGTGTATACTTAATAAATATACGTAAACATGTAGACAAACATGTAGGCGTACATGTATAAATCATAAATATAATGCTAATATAAAGTATAGAAAATTAATAAATGTGTAGAATTTTTGAGGTAAAAATTACCTATTTATGATGGGCAAAATGATAATTTCTCATTGCTTCATATATGAAAGAGTGTGGTCCCTAAATGAAGTGCCTATTTGTTTTCTATATATAGAGGCTCTTCATCAGCCTAGAAACATACTTAACATTACTTATACTCTCTCCATAAATCTGAGTGTAAATAAGGCATTTATCATTTAGAAGATTCACATCTCCTTTCTTCATTTTCTTCTTCTTTTCTTTAACATCAAGACTGATGGATTCAACATGTATGTTACGCTTCCGCCTCCATTTTCGTTTCTCATACTTCATCAAGAAATGAGTACGCCTTGGGTTTTAACGGAATATAAATGTTCCAATAATTGGTATTAGAGCCTGCTCATGTTCTTGATAAAGTTTGAGTTCATGATAGCATAATTTTGCTTTACTTTGATTCTTAATTATGTTGAAATTATTATGTTTTGATGTTGTTTAATCACTCTAATTCATTAATAGAGTATCAAGAATAATTATCTAGTTAAAAATTTGAAAAGGATTGAAGTTTTGGCTCAAAAGGCACAAAAGTTCGTCAAAATACACAATGGTTCATCAAGACTGTCCCATTGGTACGGCCGTGCGTTGTATGATGCACGTCCGTGCAGACCTATTTGCTCGGCCGAGTACCTCTCTATACTCGGTCGAGCACCATTGTGCAGAATGATAAGTGAGGAAGAACATTCGTGCGGACCTACTTGCTAGGTCGAGCACCTCTCTATACTCACCCGAGCAACATTTTGCAGAATGTCTATTTAGCAAGCACATCCGTACGGACCTATATGCTCGGCCGAGAACCTCTCTATACTTGACCGAGCACCAGTGTGCAGAATGTTGAACTTTCTGGAGCAGGCCTTGCACATCCATGCAAGTTATAAGGCACGACCGTGCAACTGCAGATTTCAACTTTTCATTTATATTCTTGAGCAAAAACATACATTTTTCAATAATTAGTTTTGATATCATGTTAATTATCTTATAGATGGGATTCATTTGATATGATTAATCACTTTTATGTAGTTACTTATACATGTTTTGTATTTCATTTTTATTCTTACCCCAACAGATTTAGTAAATGCTTCATCAATCACCTCTACTATGAATAACATTCTGATGCTTAATGGGACAACTTTTAAAACTTGGAAAAATAAAATTAATATGATCTTGGGCTGTATGGACATTGATCTTGCATTAAGGCAACCAAGTTACACTCCTCTCACTGATAAAAGCGCTCAGGAAGATCGCTTTAAGTATTGAGAAGTGGAACAGTTCCAACCACGTAAGCCTAATGATCATGAAAAATGCCATCTCAGAAACATTCTTGAATAGCATTTCTGAGGACGTCAATGCTAAGGGTTTTTTTGGATACCCTTGAAGAACGCTTTGCAAAAAGCGAGAAAACGGAAACAAGTGCTTCCTTGAGAAAGCTTGTTTCCATGAGGTACAAGGGTAATGGAAACTTAAGGGAGTACATTCTTGAGATGCTTTATCTCTCAACAAAACTAAGGGCACTTAAATTAGAGATTTCGAAAGATTTACTCGTACACTTAGTTTTGATCTCTATTCCTCCTCAATTTGGTCACTTTGAAGTGACCTATAATTGTCAAACGGACAAGTGGAATGTTAATGAACTCATTTCACATGTGACACAAGAGGATGATAGAATGAAGCAAATCAAATCAGAAAATGCTCACTTAGCATCTACCTCTTCTCATGGGACAAAGAGAAAAGGAAAGGAAATTGCGGTTGCATGTAAGAAGCATAAGTGATCGTCCAATGATCAAAAACTTAAGAAGTGCTTCTTTTGCAAGGATCTTACTCACATGAAGAACGACTGCCTTAATTATCATGTTTGACGTGTTAAGAAAGGTAGGTCATTTGGTCTTGTTTGTACTGAGGTTAATTTATTTTCAATTCCTTCATATACATGGTGGTTGAATTCTGGTGCAACAACTCACATAAGTGTATTTATGCAGGGTTGCCTAAATTACCGAACCCTGAGCGAAGATGAGAAATACATATATATGGGAGCTGGGAATCCGGTTGAAATTGTAGGCATTGGGACATTCAGATTATTATTAAGTACTGAATATTATTTTGTATTAAATAATACATTTATTGTACCGTCCTTTAGACGGAATTTGATCTCAATCACTGTTTTGGATAGAGAAGATTAAACATGTTCATTTGGCAATAATAAGTGTGATCTTTATTTCAATTCCAAAATTGTTGGTACTAGTACTTTATCGTATAATGATAATCTTTATTTACTTGACACAATCAAGTTATTTAATGAGTCCCATATTAATAAAACCAAAACTAAAGGCAATAAACGAAAATTATCAAGTGAAAATTCTTATACCTTATGTCATAGACATTTGGGTCATATCTTCAAAAGGAAAATTGATAAGCTTGTGTCGGAGGAAATCTTAAATAAACTTGATATTTCAGATAAAACTTTTGTATTGAATGCCTTAAAGGAAAATTTACAAACACCAAAGGGAAAGAATCCTTGAGAGCATCAAACATCTTAGAACTAATTCATACTGATATTTGTGGACCATTCAATACCCCTTCATGGAATGGTCAACAATATTTCATTACATTTATAGATGATTACTCTCGTTATGGATACATTTATTTGCTTCATAAAAAGTCTCAATCGTTGGACGTTTTCATGTCTTTTTAGGCAGAAGTTGAAAATCAACATGGAAATACTATTAAGAACATTAGATCCGATCGTGGTGTTGAATACCACGGACGGAATGACAGTTCGGGTGAACAACGTTCAGGTCCTTTTGCTCGCTATCTTGAAGAGTGTAAGATTGTCCCTCACTACACCATGCCGGGCAAACCTAGCATGAATGGTGTAGTAGAGAGATATAATAGAACCCTTAAGGATATGGTAAGAAGTATGATTTCTTGTACTTCTTTACCTCACTCATTATGGGGCGATGCATTAAAAATCGCTGCTTATATTCTCAATAGAGCTCCTTCAAAGGCTACCGACAAAACTCCTTATGAATTATGAACGAATAAGAAATCGTTCCTAAATCATTTTCATGTATGTGGTTGTCCAGCAGAAGCAAGGCCTTATTGGCCTAATGAGGGAAAATTGGACGCTAAGACCGTTAATAGTTACTTTGTGGGGTTCGCTGAGAGATCTAGGGGATATAAATTTTATGACCCGAAAACTAGAACCTTTTTTTGAGACGAAAAATGCTAGGTTTTTTGAGGATGTTGACTTTAGAAGGGAAATTGAGAATAATTTTGAATTTGAAGAGGAAGAGGAAGAGGAATCCATTTCTATACCTCTTCCCATATTTCCTATTGAAATTCAAGTACTTATACCCGAAATTCAACAGGAACATATAATTCAAAACAATATAGAACCTCCTATGAATATAGAACAACATGAAAATATAGATGATGAGGATCAAATTCCACAACCTCAAAATCAAGAAGAATCGATGCCCTTAAGGAGATCTAATAGTGCAATTCCGGCTGATTATCATGTGTATCTTGCCGAGAATGAGGAACATTTAGGCTTAGTGGGAGATGAACCGCTCACCTTCCATGAAACCATTAATAGTCCAAATTCTCATAAATGGATCGATGCCATAAATGAAGAGTTAAAATTCATGAAAGACATCGACATTTGGGATCTTGTTCCATTACCAAAAAATGTGAAACCCATCAGATGTAAATGGATCTTTAAGACCAAAAGGGATTCACAAGGTAATATGAAAATATAAAAGGCTCGTCTTGTTGCTAAGGGATTCACACAAAAGTAAGGCATTGATTATAAAGAAACATTTTCTCTGGTCTGAAAACTCTTTTAGGATCATTATGGCACTTGTAGCACATTTTGACCTTTAGCTTCATCAAATGGATATAAAGACAGCTTTTCTCAATGAAGACATTTAAGAAACTATCTATATGAAAAAACCAGAAATGGTGACTAATTTAGATCAAACTAATCAATTAGTTTGTAAACTTAAGAAATCCATTTATGACCTCAAGCAAGCTTCTCGTCAATGGTACTTAAAATTCAATCAAGTAATTTTTTTCATTTTATTTTGAAACGAATCTTGCTGAAGATTGTGTGTACCATAAGTTCAGTAGGAGTAGATTTATAATTTTGGTCTTATATGTGGATGATATTTTACTTGCTAGTAATGATAAAGACCTTCTCAAGAAAACTAAGAAATTTCTATCAAATAAGTTTGAAATGAAAGATCTTGGTGAGACATCTTTTGTATTGGGAATCCAAATTCATCGTGATCGATCACGAGGTATTTTAAGATTATCACAAAACGGCTATATAGAGAAGGTATTACAAAGGTTTAGCATGCAAAATTGTAAGCCAGACGACACCCTTGTTTCTAAGGGAGACAAATTTAGTCTCAAACAATGTCCTAAAAATAATATAGAATCCAAGTTTATGAAAAATATCCCTTATGCATCAGTAGTAGGAAGCTTAATGTATGCAAAAGTCTGTACTAGTCCAGACCTTACATTTATTGTTGGAATGCTTGATCGATACCAAAGCAATCCGGGGAGAGAACATTGGGTTGCAGCCAAAAGTGTGATGAGATACCTACAAAACACTAAGGCCTACATGCTCACATATAAAAAGTCGGATCATCTTGAGATCATGGGGTATTTCGATTTTGATTTTACTGGATACCAAGATAGTCAAAAGTCGACATCCGGTTATGTCTTCACATTAGCCGGTGGAGCAATATCTTGGAGAAGTGCCAAACAAACACTTGTAACTTCCTCTACCATGGAAGCCGAGTTTGTTTCTTGCTACGAAACATTCAAACAAGCTATATGGCTGCGTAAATTCATTGAGGGACTGCGAATTGTCAATGATGTTGAAAAACCGCTCAAGTTATATTGTGACAATCGGGCAGCAGCGTTGTATTCTAACAACAACAAGAGTTCATCTAAATCTAAGCATATAGATATCAAGTTTCTTGTTGTAAGAGAAAGAGTACAAAATGGATTAATAGAAATACAATTTATAGGAACAAATTCCATGTTAGCGGATCCGTTTACTAAAGCGTTATCTCCTTTAGCGTTTCGCGAGCATACCGCTCATATGCGTGTAACAACTTTTGATAACATTTAATATAGTGGGAGTTGGTGTTGTACTTTCATTTAATTGTTTTATGTCTATTAATTATTGTAACTTCCTCTACCATGGAAGGCCTAGGTTTTGGATCTGAGGAAGAGGAGAAGTGTGCATCCTCGAGTGAAAAGGAAGAGGAAATTTTGGAACTAAATAAAGAAATTCCCAAGGGGAAGCATGCTAAAGGCAAGGGTAAAGGACAACAAAATTTTAATTTTGTCTACCCTAAAGGAAAGCAATATGGAAAGAATTCTGTGTTGAAACCAAAGGATTCTGAGAGTGTAGCTTCAGAAGAAATGGCTTATGGAGTTGACCGCATCCCTAAAACCGCTTCTGGTGGAACTAGAGATGCTGGCAACCGCAGGTCTGACCGCGCCTCTTCTTCGACCGCTCCTCCTGCCTTCAAAAGTAGGAATAGCGTTCCTAGAAAATACGTGGTCAAACCAAAGCCAGTTCCTTTTGTTAAGGGTGAAACTGCGTTTCTCAAACCGCATGCAACTCCTGAGAAGAGTAAAGAGTTAGTAAAACCTCATGATGCTTGTAGCTATTATAAATGTTCTGTGTGTGATGGTTTAGGTCACAAGGCTGCATAATGCCTTTTGCGGTTCACATTCAATGCCAGAAGAGTAAACCTCCTTCGTCGAAGCAGTGTGGGTCGTAAAGGGTTGCTAACTACAGGACCCAAGGAATAAATGGGGACCTCGTTCTTAATGTTTACATTTCAGGTCCTCTGCTTCATGGCTGGTAACTCCAAGGATAATGAATGGTATCTTGGCAGTGGCTGCTCAAGACATATGACTGGAGATAGATCATTACTTGAAGATGTCGTTGAAGCAAGTGGTCCGTCTGTAACCTTTGGTGACAACAACAAAGGCAAGACCATTGGATATGGTATTATAAGGAGAGGAAACCTAACCATTGAGAAGGTTTCTCTTGTTGAAGGACTCAAGCACAACCTCCTTTCAATTTCTCAATTTTGCGACAAAGGAATGCTTTGCAACTTCACGTCATCAAATTGCTTTATCAAAGATAGCATCTCCGGCGTCACCCTACTCACAAGGATTCGTAAGAGTAATATTTACATTATCGATCTAAATTCTGCATGTAGTATTACTAATCTCTGTTTTGTAGCTAAGAATGTGAGCGAAAATAGTTGGCTATGGCACAAGAGGTTGAGCCACTTGAACTTCAAGTATCTTGCAAAGATTGGTAGGGAAAACCTCGTTCGTGGTTTACCCAAAGTGGCTGACCACCATCCAGAGAAATGCAGTGCATGCCAGCTTGGTAAGCATTCTGCGTCGTCTTTCACCAGCAAGACCGCTCCATCAACTTCAAGATGCTTACAACTGCTTCACATAGATCTGTTTGGACCCGTAACCACTGCCAGCATTGGAGGAAATAGATATACCTTAGTGGTGGTGGATGATTACTCAAGGTATACGTGGGTTGAGATGATGATTTCTAAAGATGATTGTTATGAGATTCTCACCGCACTTTTTAGACGGCTCCAAACTAAAAAAGAAGACGACATCGTTAGTGTTCGATCAGATAATGGAACAGAATTCAAGAACAACGGTGTTGCTCAGTATTGTGATGACCATATGATTGATCACAAATTTTCAACCGCTGGTGTTCCACAACAAAATAGGGTTGTGGAAAGGAAGAATAAGACGTTGATTGAGGCTGGAAAGACAATGATATCTGAAGCGAAGCTATCTCAGTATTTTTGGGCTGAAGCAATCAATACCGCATGCTTCACTCAGAACCTCTCCCTCATCAACAAAACCTATAACAAGACTCCCTATGAGCTTTGGCGAGGAAGAACCCCCAACATTGCATTCTTCAAGATCTTTGGCTGCAAATGTTTTGTCCTCTACAACGGAAGAGAAAATAGAGGTAAATTCGGAGCCAAGGCCGACGAAGGTATTTTTGTTGGGTATGCTAAACATTCAAAAGCTTTTCGTGTTTTCAATAAAACTAGTTTAAAAATAGTTGAGTCTGTCCATGTTACTTTTGATGAGCATTCTCTCCTTGAGCCACATTTGGCTCCAAATGTTGCTGATGATTTTGTTGAGCATAATGAACCAAGTGAACCATCTCAAACCGCACCTGAACCTCAACCACAAAATCCAGCACCCTCAACTGAAATTCCCTCAAACCGCACCTTTGAAACCGCACCTGAAGTTCCTACTCCAGATGCAACTCCAAGGGAAGAAGAAGTTGAGAATTCCCCTATCCAGCTTATAGAACCTCTTCGTCAACTTACATTCCATGACTTCGCTGAAGGATCTAACGATGTTCCAATTGAAGATCTTCAGCAAACCTCAGTCCAACCAGACTTACCCCCGGAGGTTCGTGAAGTCAGCAGTCACCCCCTCACAAATGTGATTGGTGATCTGTTTTCCGGTGTTCAAACAAGGAGATCGAATTATGACGAGCATACTTCTCTTTTATCTCAAGTTGAACCCAAGAAGATTGATGAAGCACTCCAAGATTCCAGTTGGGTCGTTGCTATGCAAGAAGAACTCAACCAGTTTGAAAGATGCAAGGTCTGGACTTTAGTGCCTAGACCTCAGGATCAAGGAGTGATAGAAACCAAGTGGGTATTTAGGAATAAGATGGATGAGAATGGAAGCATCACTAGAAATAAAGCAAGGTTGGTTGCACAAGGATATAGGCAAGAAGAAGGAATCGATTATGATGAAACCTTTGCTCCAGTTGCAAGATTGGAAGCTATCAGAATCTTCTTAGCCTACGCCTCTTTCAAGCGTTTCAAGTTATATCAAATGGACGTAAAAAGTGCATTCCTCAACGGCGAACTACAAGAGACCGTGTATGTTGCCCAACCACCTGGATTTGAAGACTCCAAATTTCCCAATCATGTCTACAAACTCCAGAAAGCTTTGTATGGACTTAAGCAAGCTCCAAGGGCATGGTATGAGACTCTTTCTAAATTTTTACTAGAAAAAGGATTTAAATGCGGTAAAATCAATACAACTCTTTTTATTGCCAAATATAATGAGCATAATTTACTTGTTCAAATTTATGTCGATGATATTATTTTTGGTTCTACTAATGAGTTGCTTTGTAAGCGTTTCGAAAAGCTAATGAAAAGCAAGTTTGAGATGAGCATGATGGGAGAATTAACATTCTTCCTCGGGCTTCAAATCAAGCAATGCGAAGAAGGTATTTTCCTCAGCCAAGCCAAATACACCAAGGAGTTGATAAAGAAGTTTGGATTAGAAAATGCTAAAGCATATGATACTCCTATGGCCACCGGCAATAAGCTAGATAAAGATCTCAAAGGTAAGAAAGTTGATCAAACTTTATATCGAGGTATGATCGGCTCATTACTTTACTTAACTGCTAGTAGGCCAGATATCATGTTTAGTGTCTGTGTATGTGCTCGCTACCAAGCAGATCCTAGAGAAGCACATCTTATTGCGGATCAAGCGTATAATCCGCTATTTATCTGGAACCACTAACCTTGGACTTTGGTATTCCAAAGATTCGAACTTCGATCTTGTAGGTTATTCAGATGCAGATTATGCAGCTTGCATTATTGACAGGAAAAGCACTAGTGGTACTTGTCATTTCCTCGGGAATAGACTAGTTGCTTGGACCAGCAAGAAGCAAGCTTCAGTTTCAGTGTCAACCACGGAAATTTGAGTATATTGCTTCTTTGGTAGTTGTTCTTTGTCAAATCCTTTGGATGAAGCAGCAGTTGGTAGACTATGGAATCCATGAAGGGAATTGCCCCATCATGTGTGACAACACTTCAACTATTTCAGTCTTCAACAACCCTGTCATGCATTCCAAGACCAAGCATATTGATATCAAGTATCATTTTCTCAAAGACCATGTGGAGAAGAGGAATATCCATTTAGAGTACGTGGGGACGGACAACGATTGCCGATATCCTCACAAAGGCTCTTGACTCCAAGAGGTTTTCCTTCCTCAGAGGAGAAATGGGTATGCTTGAACTTAAATAAATCCATTATTTTTATTAGCTAACTTGTGTGTTAAGTATAGTTTCAATTCCACTGTTGAACCGCGTGTACCCGAACCGCATGAAGTATGTCCAACCGCGCGCTGCACCAACCGCTTCATTCAAAACCGCATCTTTGCGGCTCAACCGCTTGGATCTCAATCGCGTTTCAACTTGGAGTATTTTCTATCTTTACTTACAGTTATTTATTTAAAAAAAATATATATATAAAAAAAAGCATTTCAAATTCTTTTATTTATTTTTCAGTCCTTATTTTTCTTTAAGGGTTTATTTGCAAATGTTTTCCCACGAAAATTTAAATTTTGAGAGCATTCAATGCAAAGGGAACATTAGCATTAAATGGCCTTCATGTCAGCCGTCATTGGTTGATGGGATGAAGGCGAAAGGGTGCTATGTTTGCAATGATTCACTGAGTTGGTGAATCAGTCTGTCCTTTCAACTGCCAAACCCTAATCCTTTCCTATAAATAGAATACACAACTCACCTTTTCAAACTTTTCCAATCGTCTTCTCTCTGTCACCGTACGTTTGTGTCAGAACTCACCAAACTCATTCTTCAAAACTTCATAAATTTCCAAGTTTTTCTTCATCAATGGCACCCAAACCCATTGAAGACATGGTATGACTTCTGAATTCTAAATCTTATTATTTTTCTGCAAATCATACATGTTTAAGTTGTTCAATCCGCCATTGATGAATGTTCCACAAGCTTCGAACTTCATACCTATTTTTTGTTCATATATGCTTCATTTCTTGATCATTTTGCATGAAAATTGTTAGGTTATGTTCGGATTATGATTATATGTTTGATTATGTACTTTGTTTCATGATCAATCCACATCTTGAGCACTGATTTTGAATTTTAAACTTTCTAAGTTTCGAAATCCACTTTATGATTTTTGCATTTTGTGGGTGATTCTGAGTAAAGTAGATGTTTTTGTTGTTATATTGTTAATCTACTGCTCAATGTGATCATTTTGACATGTTATTTGTTCATTTTGGTTAACATTTTTCAAATCTCTGTTCTTGATGTTCTTCGTCTTCTTCATGCATTCATATGTCTGTTCATCTCCATTTTCAGAAAAGTTCTTATATTTTGGTTTGACCTAATTTTCAAACTTGTTTTTCCATACTTAGAAAATTTCTGAAAATTTTGCCTATATTGCATGTTTGAACCGCGTCATTAGAACCGCATGCTATGTTTTGAAATCGCACTTGTAGTTGTTGATTTCTTGTTTCAAAACTGCATCATATGAACCGCATCTATTTTTGGTATATCAACCTCATTCTTGGAACCGCATGCCATGTTTTCAAAACCGCATACATATTATTTTTGAAACCGCATGCTTGAAAACTACTTAAGTTTTACTAAGTATATAGGCTGGACAACATAAATTTCCTCTCTAAGCACCGCTTGCAGTGTGGGATAATTTTGGATTACAATGCCACGTACTAAGTAAATATACTTTTGTATTTTTTCTATTTGTTTTCCTACCTGTGTTCACAGCTTCCTTGTGGTTGGAAATTTTCATTTCCAAAACCGCACTAATGCCAACCGCATGTGTGCACCAACCGCTTGTGAACTGTGATTTTCCTAAGTTATTCTAACTTGTGTGTTTTCTTTGTAGAATACCAAGTATTTCCTACCAGGTTGGGAGATCAATGAACCTGAGTTACGGTCTGATGCTCTTGGAAGTGAGATGATCAGGAAGATGCAAGCTTCAGGAATCCTTCCCCTCTTCAAAAACAGTAAACCTATACCATCCCCTCTTTCATTGACCAGTTCTATGAAACCGCAGTGCGTGGTGTGACTGAGCTTTCTGATGGTACCAAGATTCCTAACTTAGTAGGAATTGTAGAAGGATTCAAAGTCTCAATTGACTACCTGGATATCAGAGGCACCTTTGACTTCCATGTGTCCAATGCTCCAGTTGATGTTTCCCAAGAAGTCCAGGATGCTACCTATTCCACCCTCACTGGAACCCTGGATTCCCTATCTGGCCACTACAAGACTAAGCCAAGGAGAGATTTTGGTGAGCTGATGAGCCACCTGTGCTACCTAGTTGGGAAGTCAGTTTGTGGGAAGACTGGAAACCACAACAACTTCACCTCTCATCAATGGCAATACTGCTGTGCCATCTACAACGGCATGAAGCTTCATTGGCCCAAGATCTTGATGAGAGAGATTGCCAGCAGCATAGATGCGTATCAGCTGAAGGTTAAGAATGAGAAAATAAGGTGGAGACCTTTTGGAAGAGTCTTGTGACAATCTTTGGTAACTATCGGCATCTGGAGGAGATAAGGATTTCAACTCGAGAATTATCTATCCACTGGGGAGTTGAAGAATCCTTTGGCCTCAAGGCAATGCATTCCTTCAGACGTTCTTTTGGGAATGATGACTATAAGGCCCTATATGATGCTGATACATCTCAGAATAAGGAGCTCTATGTTGAGATGAATCCTGCTACTGCCTCAACCGCACTGGGAAAAGCTATAAAGAAGGCCTCAAGGAAGAGGAAGGGCCTGCGAACCGCTCCCAAAGCCAACCTCAAGCCGCGCCTACCCAACCGCGTGGTTCGGTGAGTGCGAGGCCCTAGCCAGAAGAAGCAGAAGAAAGGGAAAGAGAAGATGACCCTTCAAGATGAAGTGATTGAGGAAGGAGAAGAAGAGGAGGATGCCACTATTCCTCCATTGATTGCTAAAGCCAAGAAGGCAAAGGAAACTCAAGCTGAGTTGGCCAAGATGACTGATGAGGAGTTATCTATTTACTATGAAGCTGAGATTGAGAGAATTATGAAGAAAAGAGCTGAGAAGGAAGCAGCTCAAGGTAAAACCAAAGAACCTGTTCCTCAACCGCCTCCTTCTCAACCGCCCCAAACCAAACCGCTTACCCAAACCCCTCCTCAATCTCCTATCCATTCCCATCATTCATCCCCTGCCAAATCCCTACACCTGAACCGCATCCCCCTCCTAAACTGCAAAGAGCTGCAACCGCTCAGGGGGAGAAACCAAAGAGGGTTAAGCAAATAGCCCAGAAAAGGACCCCTATCAAAGGCCCCAAACGCTTTCTTCACCGCGTTTCCAAACAACGTACTCCTTCTCCACCTTCATCCCATTCTTCTTCCCATTCAACCTCAAATTCATCTTCTACCAAATCCAATTCCTCCTCTAGCCAATCCAGAAGCCCAACTCCCTCACCTCAACATTCCAACCGCTCCAAGTCCCCTACTTCAAACCGCGCCCAATCACCTCCTTATTCTCATCACACCCCAGCTATCTCCATCTCCAATCTAAACCGCGATAGAACCCCATCCCCTAACCGCGTCCATTCACCTCCTCCTCCTCCTCCTCCTATAAATTCTCCCCAACAAAACCGTACCCCTTCTCCAAACCGCCTTCCTACTCCACCTCCTCAAACCTCTCCCATTCCAGAAACTACACCTATTCAACAGAAAACCCCCTCTGTTGAAGTTCACACTACCAGTTCCTCCTCAAATTCTAACCCTATTACTTCTGGAATTCCAACCACAAACATTCCACCGCCTCCAACCGCACCTATTTCAACCGCACCAATTCCTACCATCCCAACCGCACCTTCCACTTTACCCCAAACACTTCCTCTACCTCCCTCAACCGCTTCACCTTTCACAGTCCCTGCCAGCCGCCTTTTCCAAACCCTTCTGAATCCTTTACCTCAAACTGCTCCTACAACACAATCTCAATCGCCACCCTTATTTATCCAAACTCCCTCCACTCAAACCGCACCTCCAACAGATTACTCCCAAATTCTTTCAACCCTTAATCTTATCCAAGGCCAACTTCTCTTAAACCAAGGGCACATGATCAAGCTAACCACTTCAAATGCTGCTCTTGAAGCCTCAAACAATTCCCTAACCGCATCCAACCAAACCCTTCTAGCCAAAGTTGATGCTCAATCCCTAGAAATGGCCAATCTTAAATCCCTATTGCTTGATGCCATTAAGGGGGAGAGAAGTTCCTCTATCCAGACCACTGAAGCTGTTAAAACCGCAGCTACAGAGTGCTTTCAAGGCTTCAAGGAAGATTTAGCCAGAGGAGTGCTTAGAGCCATGGGTGATGCGGTTTCAAAAACTCAACTCCAAGAGATGCTCTCCAAGCTATCTGATGAGTTTGTCTCTTCAACCAACTCTGCCCTGGTATCCTTCATGAAATCCCTCCAAGAAACCCAACCGCAACAAGCCTCTACCTCAGCCGCTCCTCCCAAACCGCTTTGGATGACTTGCAGCTGAAAATCTTTAATGAACTGGACTCCCTCAAAAGCAGAATTAATGTTGACCTCAACATAGTGGGAGACAGTCTCAAGGAGCAAGTTAAATCCTTTGATGATGATATTTCTTTTAGGTTTGAAAACCTCAAGGCTGGTTTCAACCTCAAACTAGACAATTCCATCAAGGATCTAAAATCCAATCTGAATGTATCTGTTGACCTTGAACCGCTGAGAGATGCTCTATCCTCTCAAACCGAAGCCATTAAGGATGAGATCTTCACTTTCTACAATTCTCTCAAGGCTTGCATTGAAGGATTCACCACAGAGATCAAGGAAAGTGTTGCTGCCCATACCAGATCAGTTGATGCTGTTGGCTCAACCGCTGCTCAATCCGTAACCGCACTCAGAGCAGTTGAGACCACCTTGAGAAGTCAATCTGAAGACCTCCGAGCCCTAAGAAGAACTATCAGAGGTGAAAGCTCAGCCTTCAGACCTTCCGGACCGCAAGTGCCAAATCAAGAGGTGGACCAGCGTCGTGATCAACCGCGCCATCAACAACCGCATCATCATCATCAGCACCAACCGCGTCAGCACTAGGACCGCTCTTCATTGTAATTTCTTTGTCTTTTTTTGCTGAACTACTTTTGTTTTGTTGGACCACACTTCAGGTATTTTCTTTTGTCCAACTTCTTTTTGTTTGTGTAACCTTGTAATTTTCCTTCATTCCTGTACTTGTAATCATCTTGGGAATTAATGGAAATTGCATCATGGTTCCAAAACTTTGTTCATTCAAACTGCTTGTTTGTAGAACAATGAAACCGCTTATGGTTTATAACCTCATTCAAATATTTTCTAACTTAAAATCATAATTTTGAAATGAAGGTTAAACATTCAGTTTAAACCGCACTTTGAACTTAAACTCATAATTTTAAGTGCACTGAATGCATTTCTATACTTTCCATGTTGTAAGTTTTTATCTTCCAGATAGCATAGAAATCTATAGCTTAAGCTAAGTGTGTGCATTGACTTGGGACATGAATTACCATGTTAATTCTTATGGACATGTTTTTTCCAAGTACAATGTTTGCTTTAGTTATAGTAGGTAATGGCATCAATCAAATAGGGGGAGATTGTTGGGTATGCATGTTTTAACCCTCCTATTTTGTATTAGATTTGATTGATACCATAACCTCCTGTCTATTTTAAGGACTTTAGGACCCTATGTAATGAAGCTTAGACTTCAATTTTTTAGCTAAGTCCATTTTATAGAATAGGTTAATTTTAGGCTTGAAGACTGGCACAAGACTCATTGGATATGAGG
Source organism: Adenophora triphylla var. japonica (assembly GCA_022495995.1). Taxonomy (NCBI): domain Eukaryota; kingdom Viridiplantae; phylum Streptophyta; class Magnoliopsida; order Asterales; family Campanulaceae; genus Adenophora; species Adenophora triphylla. Next base: position 32,597 of record JAFEMH010003411.1, read on the forward strand.
TTGCAGTTCCAGCAGTATTCAAAACCGCCCATATGAACCGCACATGTAACCGCATGTGTATTTCTCCCTTGAATCTGCTTCTTGAACCAACTGCAGTGTAACCGCTCCTGAACCGCACCTGTGCAGTTCATGTGCAACCGCATCTATGCAACCTCCTGGTGTAGCAAACCGCATGGTCCTAACCGCTCCTCACCAACCACATCCAATGATTGGCTACTTGAAGTGAACCACTTTTAATCCGTTGGAATCCACGTCAGCAATATCAAAAGTCAACCACCATACCTTGTCACGTGATTCAATGTTAGAGAAGATCTGCAAGGATCTTGAAAAGGTGACAGGTGTCCTAACCTCATTGCTTGCAGCTGAGCACGATCGGCTTTATCTGCGGCCATGTACCAAAGGACAAAAGTGGATATTGTGGACCAATAGGATTGCATCAAGTACTGTCCTTACACAGCTGTATCCAACGGCTAGTTTCTTGATGCTTGGGTATAAATACCCTAATCTTCACCATTTGAAGATTGCTTGAATCTTGAGAAATTGCTATGTTCATGAGAAGTTAAAGCTCTGCCCAGAAATTCTAAGTCCTTTGAATCTTCATCTTCATACTTCAAGAAATATTCCCCAGCCCAGAAATTAAGCCTTAACACATTCAAGAATCATTGAGCTTTACATCTCTCAGATTTAAAGAGCCTTGATCTTGTTCTCACACACACACATCACTTGTTTAAACACATAGTTTATTCATTTGAGATACACTGGTTATAGTCTAGGATTTGTTCTTCATAGAAAAGATTTTATTGTACTTTGTAATCTCAAATACTCAATATAAAATCTCTCTTAGAAATCCAAGACTAACCATCTTGGTAGTGGACGTAGATCGTTTATCGATTGAACCACTCCAAATAGCTTGTTCATATACTTTACTCCATTTATATTTTCTGTGCTTGCTAATTATTTATCTCTGTCTCTGTTTGATCTTTATATAGTTATCCATTATTGTGAAATAGTGTTTGTAGTTATCATTGTCAAAAATACACGTGTTTGTAAAACTGCTCTTACCAAAACCGCCTAGCAAAACCGCGTTTTACAAACCGCCTCTCAAACCGCTTATACTCTATTATTCCGCTGTGCATTTTACATCATCACTTGTAGTCTATTATCAACTGCAAGAGGATTTTGTAAGCAAGAGGTTTAGTTTTCAAAAGAGGGCGAAAAATTTGAAACAACTATTCACCCCCCCATTCTAGCTGTATTTTCACCCTTGTTGCCACCTTTGGGACCAACATATAGAAAATTAATAAATGTGTAGAATTATCGAGGTTGAAATTATCTATTTATGATGGGCAAATTGATAATTTCTCATTGCTTCATATATGAAAGGGTGTGATCCCTAAATGGAGTGCCTATTTGTTTCCTACATATAGATGCTCTCCATCAGCCTAGAAACATACTTAATATTGCTTATACTCTCTCCATAAATCTGAGTGTAATGAAGACATTTATCATTTAGAAGATTCACATCTCCCTTCTTCATTTTCTTCTTCTTCTCTTTAACATCAAGACAAATGGATTCAACAGGTTGTTACGCTTCCGCCTCTATTTCCTTTTCTCATACTTCTTCAAGAAATGAGTATGCCTTGGATTTTAACGGAATATAAATGTTCCAACAGAGATCGGATAGTATATTCTAAATCCGTATAAACGTGGACCTATTCGGGACATTCCATTTTGGTATGCGGGATAAGGTGGGACGGGACGTCCCCCATATTTTTTTTACTTATTTTTAAATATTTTTAACCTCCAAGGCCAAATGTCAAACGTCGAGCAATATGAAGGCAAAACAAAAAAATCATTCATGTACTAGTTAGTTATATAGTAAATGGAAAAGATAATACTGCCTCCGTCCCACATTAGTGTGAACTTATTTTCTTTTTGGTTCGTCCCACATTAGTGTGGACTGTTCAAAATGACAAAGAATCTTTACTATTTCACCCACTTATTCTCTCTCCTACTTTACTTTTACACTCACAACATTCTCTCTCATAACTATTCCTCTCACTCATTCTCTCTCCTATTTAATTTTTCATACTCACAAACATCTCCTCCATCTATTTCTCTCTCCTACTTTTTCTTAATTCCCGTGCCCAAAAAATGGTCCACACTAGTGTGGGACGGAGGGAGTATATTCCAAGAAGAATAAACTGTGTCCACTAATTATAACGAAATAAAATTTTCTTTTTTATTATAAATGATTGTAGTACAGTCGACATTTCAATTGATAAAAATATACTCCCTTCCTCTCGGCCCATGCTTCACTATTTTGGTGAAACACGCAAATTAAAAAATTAATATATATATTCAAAAATAATGGGAGTGGGAGAAGTGTTGTGAGAGGGAAGAAGTGAGTGGATATGACAAGTGAGACCCATAATTTAAATATGTGAGAGAAAAAAGTTAGTGGGTATAATAAAATATTAATAAACCTTTTTCATTTTAGGAAATGTGAAGCTTCTACCGAAACACCCATTCAGTTAAAAGGTAAAACTTCGAACGAAACGGAGAGAGTATATTCCATCTATCCCTAATTACATCGATGGCGCATGTTAATAAATTATGGATGCCAAATCCTTAAAAAAAAATGCACGCTTTATTTCTCGCTTCTACCTGCCCAATCGTCCCTCGTGATAGCGTATTATTATCCAGTATTGAACTGAGGCCCGAGGTGGATTTAAGACGGGACAAGGAAATTCAGGCCCGCAAATAGTTCGTGATGTTCAGTCCCATGCTTAATTGCGGAATATCATAAATTCGTCCTATCCCGTTCAATCTCGTTATCCCGAATTGATGACTCTAAATATTAAATACTCCCTCATCTCGTTATTCCGAATTGATGACTCTAAATATTAAATACTCCCTCCGTCCCATAACAAGCGACACACTTTGTCATTTGGCGTCCCACTGATAAGTCACACTTCCTAAAATGAAAAAGAATCTTTACTATTTCCTCCACTCATTCTCTTTCCTACATTATTATAATACTCACAACACCATTATAATTTACTATTCTTTCTACTCATTCTCTCTCTTACTCAACTATCTACACTCACAACACATTAATCTTTTCACTTTTTTCTTAATTTTCGTGTGAAACAGTAACTGCGTCACTTGTTATGGGACGGAGGGAGTATTATAGTAGTGGTAAAGAGGAGGGGTAAACGTATAGGTGGAGTAGTTCCAAATTCAAATATCACCCCTTCCAATTTAAATAAGTCTACTCTTTTCCTTTTGTTTATTATTCTTTTCATATTCATTTTTGTTTAACTTCATCAACCGCAAAAGCATACAAAAACAAAAGAAGGACTTTCATTCATTTTCTCTCTCTAGATTTACAAAAACTACTAGGTTGTTGAAAGATTTTCTCTTTCCCTCTCTAGAGAAAAGAAAACGAAAAAGAGAAAGGGGGAAACAGAGTTGAATTAAATGCAATGGGAGGCGGATTCTCGCAGCTATTCCCGTGCTTTGATCCGGCGGCGGCGAATGGTGGCGACCCGGAGGTCATTTTCACGGCCATCGAGCCACTAGATGAAACCCTAGGTCATTCCTTCTGCTACGTCCGCTCCTCCGCTCGCTTTATCTCTCCTACTCAGTCCGATCGCTTTCTCTCTCCTACTCACTCTCTCCGATTCTCTCCCCCTCACGACTCCGCCAAGTTTACTAGGCCGGCCGGTGTGCCGGAGACTGGGTTCAAGGCTATTTCCGGTGCCTCGGTAAGTGCGAACACCTCCACTCCCAGAACTGTCCTCCAGTTAGAGAATATTTACGACGATGCCACTGACTGTGTTGGTGGGGGTGTTAAGTCAAGTATAGTCGATGGCTTCGAGAGTACTTCGTCGTTTAGCTCGCTTCCTCTTCAGCCGCTTCCTCGCGGCGGCGCCGTTGGTAATGAGCCGTCCGGTCCGTTGGAGCGGACGTTCTTTATGTCAGGTCCGTTTGAGCGCGGGGCGCTCTCCGGGCCGCTTGATTCGTCCGTTGGTTCAGACGGTGGTAATGGTGTCCCGTTCTCGGCGCCGCTAGGTGGACCTTACGCTAAGCGGAAGAGAAGGAAGGGCATTCCCGGAATTCGCAAGGCATTTCATCGGAATTTTCCTCGTCCGTGGGTTGTACCGGTGAGGAATTTCGTTGGCCGGAAGGATTCACCGGCGATTGAAGAGACTGGACTTGAGCCGGATATGAAGGTAGATAGCGATGTTCAATGGGCTTTAGGGAAGGCAGGGGAGGATCGGGTGCATGTGGTCGTTTCAGAAGAGCATGGATGGCTGTTTGTTGGGATTTATGATGGGTTTAACGGTCCTGATGCTCCAGAATTCTTAATGGGAAATTTTTACAAGGCTATGTACAAAGAGCTAGAAGGATTATTTTGGGATACTGAAGAATCAGGCCTTCAACAAACATTGCATGTAAATTCAGAGCAAAATTGTGAACAAATTGCATCAGTTACAGACTATAGAAACTCATCTAGTACAGACTTACCTCAAAACCATCCGGAAGTAGTTGCATCGGACAGGGGATCAGTGAAAAAGGTTTCTTTTCAATCCGGGGAGATTACAGCTAGGAGGAGGAGATTATGGGAATTTCTGGCCGAAGAGGAGCTTGAAGATGGGCTTGATCTTTCCGGTTCCGAGAGATTTGCATTTTCAGTTGATGATGCACTTAGTATCAGCAAAATCTAGTTCTGCTAGTAATAGAAGATCGCTATTACTGTCTAAGTTGAAACATGGGTTAATTAAGCACAAGGAGAGTAAGAAATTGTTTGATTGGAAGTTTGGATTGGATACTAAAGAGCAGAGGGAAGTAGGGGATAGGATAGACGAGAGAAGTAGTGCTAGAAGTGGTAGAACAAGGAAGGTGGGTCCAGTAGATCACGAGTTGGTTTTGAGAGCCATGTCAAGGGCTCTTGAAGCTACCGAGCTTGCATATTTGGACATGACTGACAAGGTTATGGATCGATATCCAGAGCTTGCACTTATGGGTTCTTGTTTATTGGCTGTCTTGATGAGAGATGATGATGTGTATGTAATGAACTTGGGAGATAGTAGAGCTATTGTTGCCCAATCTGAGTCGCATGAAGTTGGTTCGAGTATGGATTCAAAGGGGCTAGGGGATAATGGGGAACATGTTGAGGGAATTGCTGAGGAATCTATTGTTTCTGTTGAAAAGCTAAGTAATACCCAAAATGAGGCTCCTGTTCAACCTGCGAGGTTGATGGCATTGCAGTTGTCAACAGATCACAGCACGAGCATCGAGGAAGTAAGTACTGATATGTTATTAAGTTCATTCATTATTGGAGGTCCTTAAAGTTGCTAGTGCTGTTTGTGTATTTCTTGAGTGAGATTATATGTTGATTGCTGTTATTTGTATTCGTGAACCACAACTACACACTTGCTCGTGAACTTTCTCTATTCCAGATTCAGTAGGGAAATAGAAATATTGTCCAGTTCCTAAATCTTTAATCAAGTATTTTCTCATTTGGTCATATGGAATTGAAACATGATGAAATTAGAATCTTTCATCCTTGGTGTCCATCTTTCTAGAAATTTAGTTAGTGCTCAATTGCTAATAACCTGATCAAGTTTGGATTTAAGATATCATTACAGGTAGTAGTATATTTGCAAGTTTGGTAGTGGTGGAGATTTGAAACTGAGTGTGCATGAGGACGTCTGAAACAATGAAATGGAATGAGTTTTGGCTTCAAGTTCAACCATGGAAGGGACTTTCTTATGCTTTGAATAGAGTAGTCCAAGCCAGGGGCGGAGCCAGGAATTGCCCCAGGGGGGGGCTAGATTTCACGGGGGTTCGGGGGCAGCGCCCCCGGAAAAAATTTTTCAGGTCGGACAAGTAAAAAATGGGTCGGATCCATGAAATACAATGTATTTTAGTTAAAAATGTAAAGAATTAAGAAATGGGAAAAGCCTAACTAATTAATTAAGATTGAAAAAATGTGAGGAAATTAGGAGAAAGAGAACAACAAAATTGTTAAGAAAAAGAAATGGATAGAGAGAAAGAGAGAATAGCAAAGATGGAGGACAAATAAAATTAATTGAAAATGTAGGTAGCAGGGCTCGAACACGGATTTGAAAGGAAACACCAAAGGCTTTAACTTCACCCCTTCTACCACTGAACCAAACCACTCACTGGTGTTAATCATGAAGTTAATTATATATATACATATATAAAAAAAAATATGGGGGGGGCAAAAAAAAAATTTTCCACTGCATTTCCGCCGCTGGGGGGGGCGAGTGCCCCCCCATGCCCCCCCCTGGCTCCGCCCCTGGTCCAAGCAGTTCCCATATATTGTGTGATATAACTTACAGTTGGATGTCAGATTATATTTTTTTTTGCTCTGAATCTTTGATATCCAGCACCCTATAGGGTATCGACCATATCGAATTCGAGACTGTCGGACCAAATGGGTGGTAAATCTTTTTGTACAAAGTTTTTAACGCAACCGCATTCTTAGGGCTCAAACTCGATACCTCTAGTTAAGCTAAAGCAACCCTTACCTCTAATCTATACACTTGCTGGTGTTCATTTGATTTAACTAGTTATTTCGATGATAGGTTAATCATCCTGTATTGATCCCTTTTCTTCATCAGCTAATACCATTGTTGACATTCAACTATGTTTTTCCTAATTAATTATGATATCTGGTAACACACCACTGGTCTGAAGTTTGTTGTGGGTTGTACGTTCAAGTTTTGACACGTGGGAGAGATAGTGTGGCATCAACCATGACGTACGTATAACAAGATACTTATTATTAACTTTCTCTCAATCTTCTTTCCTTGTTTTCATCAAAAAAATGCCAATTGTGGCTATCCAGTTTTCCAATTTTTGACGTATGAGGATGATCTAACTGAAACACTCAATACCACACCCTCATTTTTGGCCTTTCCACAGCCTTACCTTCTCATTGAATATCATCCTTGTATTTTGGGTCTCAATATAGAGTTATGATTGTCGCTTTGCCTGGCTTCTTCATTTACTGCAGATAACTTGCGTGAGTTGATGATTCGCAAGTAAAAGGTACTTGGACATTTGATGAGGTGCTTAGTTCTGGCAATTCATTTTCATTTGGGGCCAAAATAAGTGGTGTATGCTGTTCTTGACTGCTTTTGCCGGCAATCAATTCTTTTTGCTGATCCTAGCAGGACACGAGTTAGATATATTATTGTCTTTAGCGTAAGATAATGTTAGGAATGATATTCTGCTTTCAAATAATTGTCATTATTATACTTTTGGGGATTGCAATAGGATGAAGCAAGGCTGCTGATGAGCCGACACCTGACGGCATTGTTCTTAAAGCTTTTAATGATTTCTTATTAGGTTAGGAAGTACAAGGGGGACCTCCATTACTCCATATCCTTTACCTGTCCATTAATAGTGGGTTTGGTTTTTCTTTCACCAACTTCATTAATTCCTCTTCCTCCTATAGAAAAGAAACATATAGAAAACTTAACCTCACTTTCTTCTGTATCTTAGATTTTACCTTGATTAATATGATGTTTTAAACCTCCACTCATAGGATGTGTGTCACTCAGGTTTTATATAAGATACAGCGTCCTTGGACCCTCAGTGGATTAATGTAAGTTATTTACCGTCCAGTGTTCATCAATTTATTTTATATATATATATATATATATATATATATATATATATATATATATATACACTTCACCCTTTTGGGGTGGGCACGCAAATTAAGAAAATTGGTGAGTGGAGAAAATGTTGTGTAATAGTAAAATAGGACGAGAGAATGAGTGGAGGAAATAGTAAATTTGAAAAATGTTGTGAGTGTAATAGTAAAATAGGAGAGAGAATGAGTGAGGTGGAATAGTAAAGATTCTTTGCCATTTTAGGAAAGGTGAAGCTTTAAATGGGATGCCCGTTTGGCAAAAAGTGAAGTTATTAATGGGACGGAGGGAGTATATATATACATATATATATATATACATATATATATATATATACATATATATATATACATATATATATATACATATAGTGAAGGCTTTTAAATGGGACGCCCGTTTTGGCAAAAAGAGTGAAGTTATTAATGGGACGGAGGGAGTATATATATACATATATATATATACATATATATATATACATATATATACATATACATATATATATATATATGTATATATATACATATACATATATACATATACATATATATATATATATATATATATTTTTTTTTTAATTTTTTTTTATACGGGTCTAGCCCCATTTATAAGTCAGATAAATGTCCTACCTCTAGATCATGGCTTTACTGCTCTATTTTTCAACAGAAGTAAATATTAACCAAGATTGTTACATTGACTCATCTACAACGATCTATTACTCTTCTTGTAGTTATATTGTTTTTCATTATTCTGCTAAATTTTGCATACATGCTTGTGATTTTGGGGGCCTATGATTTTGAACCTTCAATGCAGATAGATATGTGGCTCATTATGATTGTCTGCCACTTCTCAAGTAAAGTGGCAATAGTTTATTCTTTTTTCTTAATTAGAACTCGTAAATGGTTTCACATTTTTCTTGTGTTTGGATTTGATGCCGTTCATGTATGCGAGTTTAATAGCTGGTAATTAAATATTCCCTCCGTTCCTGCTTAAGGTTCTTACTTTTCCATCTTAGTTTGTCCCGGTTTAAAGTTCTTAGTTGCTTTATTTCCTAAAATGGACAATGGGACCCTACCAACTTTCTATCTCCTACTTTACTTTTCATTTTCACAACATTTATTTTTTCTTAATCTCCGTGCAAAGTCAAACTAGGAACATTAAATTGGGACGGAGGAGTATCACATTGTATTTATATTTCCTTACTGTGAAGTATTCTCTGTGTTACTTGTTCCTTTTCTCCATGGACCCCTTCTTTTTGGTTAATATGAGACATGGTTCGGTAGCATGAGAGTGGAAACTATCCTGGGACTATTGTTCATTGAGACCAGCTGTGAAGCATGAATTTGAGTGTGGTTTGAGATGCATATATGCTGATAATCAAAAGATTAAAAGTCTGATCAGCTGTGCAAACAAGTTTTTTGATACTGTTTGCATTTTCCTACTACTATGCATCTTTGTGGACACATTAAGGAGTACTGGTGGTCAGACAGGGAGTGCAGCTATATATTATAATTTTCACTTTGTGGCCTTCTTTATGCGGATCTTGTTAGGTAAGTTACCTGCCAATTGCAATTTTATCCGAATCTTATCTTTTAAGTTAGATTGGATATGGTAAAATACTTCAATCAAGCAGCAAGATTCAGATTTGTAAACATTTTGATTGAGTTTGTTTAAGTTCTACATATGCGCAGATAAATAAAGATCCTATCTCAGAAAAGGGTTAATGATTATCAATAAATGCTAAATAAAGAGAACTACTTAATAGACTAAACACTGAAACAAAGTGATGAGGAAAAATAATGACAGAATCAAAACCAAAAACCGAGGAGAGTAAGCATGTAAACCAGAAGAAAGTACACAGTCGTATTACTCCTATACAACGGACGGGAGTGGGGAGGACTCTCACTTCATGAAGTTTGATTTCTATATCTAGGACTACAGTATATGCTTACAACGGGAAAGCATAAAAGGAAACAATGTCAGTAATTGGGATCAGAGGAATATATCAAATATAGGAGAGTTGAACGAAGAGTATTTCTCATAGCTGAATCAATAGAATTAAGAGGAGCAATCTGACAATGTTTACTCTCGCGTTACTTTCTTGATATCTGAAGAATAAATTATTAGGTTTGTAGCCATGCGTGGTGAATTTCGCTGTGTTACTTGTTCAACTATTTTGCAAGTCTTGTTTTTTTTACTTCCAGACTTTGGCTTTTTTGAATGCTTTTTGGTTCATATATTAACATTAGTTGTGGCAGACTGTTCTAAAACTTCTCTTTTCCTATTGTTAAATATTAGTTCCCGATTTCGTAGCTCTCTAATTCAATTATCAATTGCAGGAAGTTATAAGAATCAAGAATGATCACCCGGATGACAGCCATTGTATAGTCAATGATAGAGTAAAAGGTCGTCTAAAGGTCACCCGAGCATTTGGGGCTGGATTCCTGAAACAGGTTTGTTGCTCATCTTCCAGTTTGTCTCATTATTTATAGTATTCCCATTAGTCAAGTATATATATTTTTGGGCTTTGATAAATCTCTTGCATAAAAAATAGAGAGTTTTGATATAGGAACGTTAAGGTATTCTGCAGTAGAGAGCTGACTACTCTTTTTTGCTTTATACATGGGTTATCATTTGCATTTTTCAAGTCTACATTTGCTAGTTTCTGGATGCATCTCTAATAGGGGAGGGTAGCTTGTGTATTTCTTATCTGATGATTAGTTCTCTCTGTTTCTTTTTTTGTGTTATGGAGGAAAATAAAGGTTTTTTTTTTCCCTCACATGGATGTAGTTGGAATTTAGGGTGCACTGAAACTTTTGGGATTTCGTGTCTGTGTCAGAGCTGGCCACGGGAGATAGTTTTGGTCTTTAGCAATATCGACAATTTCTGTGTTCTGGAAAATGGGTGTTGGAGTGTTGTAAACTTATTGGAAAGCCCTCCCATGTGAACGTAAAATAAAAAGTAATACTACCAGTCCTAAAAGAAGAGTAACATTCGACTTAACACGCCGATTAAGAAAATGGTTGAAACCTACTTATTTTCTAGTTGCCCTTCAAAACATTTGAAACCAAACGTAGTAGTAGTTTTAATTCAAATTAGGCGGAAAAAGAATAGGTTAACGTAGTCAATATTTAAAAAAAAAATTCTTAAAGAGAAGTGCTATTTTTCAATTGACAGCCCAAGAAAAAAAATACACCTCTTTTAATGATATTAAGGGAGTAGTACTGGAGTAATAATAGATCATTATTTTGTTCAAGCTGAGCACTTCATTTTATAATCTTTTCTGATAGTAGAATATCTCTTCTTCCAAATTTCTCATGGGATGGACATTTATTCATACCTTGCAAGTACATATTTTGGTGTACATGAGTACAGGATAAAGTGTGGATGAGAGATCTTACAAACCTGTCACTCATTTTTACTTCTTGAAAGTATTGCTTTGAGCTTGAGGGATTCTGTTTTCCTTTTTTTATTTCTTCGGGCTGCTTTCCACTTTATAACTTCATTTACCTTCTCAGCTTGCCCCTTGATATTCTTTGCTTATTCTTGCTTATATGTGTTTCTCTTTCCTTGTTTTTCTTTCATGAGTAGTGCGTATACTAATTTAACTTTTTACTAATTACTACCCTTTTTTTCTATCATAAGTAGCTGACCGCAAGTGATTGAGACTAAGGTTAACTGGAGTTATGGAAAATTTTGCTCTTGTCGAACTCCTTTTAGCGATATTTTATCCACAAAAAAAGTTTCTGTATAATCACTATCTGCTTTGTGGTTACTATCAGTCCTTCAGTGGTAGGGAATAAGGGTTTTGAGGCTTAATCGAGCGGGTCTCTTTTAGACTTTAGCTGTATACATTTTTTTTTTTCGGTTCCATTTGCTCTTCATGATCAACTGACTTGATCCATCTAAGACTGACAAGTGTTAATGTATTGGTGCAGGCCAAATGGAATGATTCATTATTGGAGATGTTTCGCAATGACTACATCGGTAATGAACCATATGTATCTTGTTCACCTTCTCTTAGACACCATAAACTGTGTCCAAGAGATCAATTTCTTGTGCTTTCATCTGATGGGTTATATCAGTACTTGAGCCATCAGGAAGTGGTTTCTCATGTTGAGAGTTTTATGGAGAAGTTTCCAGATGGAGACCCTGCTCAACACTTGATAGAGGAGCTTCTTTTACGTGCAGCCAAAAAAGCTGGTAATTTCCTTCCTTTGTTATTTAGCTTCTCCCTTTCTTCTTACTTCTGTTTAAGTAAACATGTATTTTTCCTCCAATAGTATTTCAATGCAAGAGGGCGAGCCTTGGCGCAACGGTTAAGTTGCTCCTTTGGTGACCATAAGGTCACGGGTTCGAACTCGCGAACGTACCTCTTGGCAATTGTCGTGTGGAAAGCTCTAGCAAATGGTTCCCTCTCCCAACCCCCGTCTTGGCGAGGGCGCTGGCGCACCGGGGTTTGCCCTTTAGTATTTCAATGCAACAGAAACTTAAGTGACTGGAAGCCGATCAAAATCGGTCTACTAAGCTTGCCATAATCATAGTTGTTAAATATCCCGATACGCGATACGTATCGGCGATACGATACGCGATACGTATGGTTTCGATACGTATCGCGTATGGTGTATCGATATTCCCTCCGTATCGTGTGTATCCTACGATACGCGTATCGTATCGTGCGTATCGCCGATACGGGCGATACAGTTAAAAAGGGCTTGGGTCGGTCTGTCCGGGTTTGTGTTGGATTCTGGGTCGGGTTTAGGGTTGGACAATTTATAAATCGGACACAGATGAGTCACGACGATTCAAAAATTGAGCTCGTCCTCGGTCAATTTCCTTTCCTCCGTCGTCGCTTCTTCTTCCTCCTCCTTCATCGCTGTCGCCCCTTCTTCTTCAACCTCTGAACGCCGGGCGTCCTCTTCACCGTCGGTTACACCTGGTTCTGTTCTCTCTCCATCGTCATCCTTGTCCCCGCCGACATTTGGGCCGTAAGTTTCCATTTCTTTCTCTCTAATTTTATTTTGACTTGTCTCTATTTTATTTTGACCTATGATTTTATATGTATTTTTTTTTTTTGGATAAGAAAAGGTATCTGGCTGTAGGTTTTTTTGGGATTAAAATTGAATGTTTATTAAATATTAATTACTGTGTTGAATAAGAAAAGGTATCTGGCTGTAGGTTTTTTTGGGATTAAAATTGAATGTTTATTAAATATTAATTACTGTGTTGATTCACTTGTTTGTAATATATTTAGGTTCTTGAAAAATATCATTTTTTTAAATATATTTGTTGTTTTTTTTAATATTTAGGTTCTTGAAAAATGGGAAAAAAGAAAGAAGATATTGTTTACTTTATTTTTGATATTCTTTAGAGTATTTGAATTTTTTTGTCATTGTGTTCCGTATCTCCGATACGATACACGGTACGATACGCGATACGATATTTAGGGTCTCCGATACGCGATACGATACACGATATGACAACTATGGCCATAATTCATAAATAAGAAAGCTTGAAAAAGGGGTTTATATGCGACTTTGTCGACTTCTGGACTAGCCAAACATGCGTTTTTCTTAATCATATGAACTACACGTTACTATGCGGTACAGATGGTCTCTCTCTCTTTTTTTTTTTTTTACCTTTTTTTCCTTTCCAAATTAGGAGGGTTAATTGTAGATTAGTACCCCAAGGTTTGTGTCAGAACACTAAGATACCAACTTCTGCTGTTCCATATTGGAAGGTGCTTTTTGTTGCGGTTAAAAGTACGAAAAGAGAGAATTAGTCGAAACTTATTATGTCTTGTGGGTATCTGACACGTCACATGTCCTTATACATGATTCAGTGAAATGCTGAGCACTTTCTAAGTTGTACTCCCTCCGTCCCTAAATGAATGTCCAAATTATCTAACATTTTGTCTCATACTGAATGTCCAAGTTTTGGATAAGTAGCTAATACTCCCTCGTCATACAACAAGTTCTAATCTACACTTAGACTTGCGATGCAATATGGTAACATCATTAAGGGTTTTTATGTACTTGTGTTGCTATAAGTGCTTAAGTTTAACAATCTTGCAAATGTCATTTCAACTGAAATTTGGACATTCATTAAAAGGAAGTGTGTTCTAAGATTTCTTATTTTGATTGTTGTATTCACTTCGGTTTTAAAGTTGTAAGAGCTAAGAACACTACTCCCTCCGTCCCATACCTACGTGCACACTTTGCATTTTGGGCGTCCCAAACCTACGTGCACATTTCCTAAAATGAAAAGGAATCTTTACTATTCCCTCCACTCATTCTCTCTCCTACATTATTTTAATACTCACAACACTATTATAATTTACTATTCCCTCCACTCATTCTCTCTCCTATTTTATTTTCATACTCACAACACTTTCAATATAATACTCTCTCCTTAATTTACGTGAAAAGTCAAACTAGGCACCAAGGTCCGGGACGGAGGGAGTATTTAGCAAGGAAAGTATTCCCTCCATCCCAAATGAATGTCCAAAAAATTTCAAAAAGTGAATGTCCCATTTTTTTTCTTCACATTTGCTGTTTATCAAGAGCAAATTTGAAATATGTTTGGACATTCATTTTGTGACAGAGGGAGCATGATATATTATTGTAATAGTTGGATTTTGGATTTGATTATTTGAAGAAGAGCAGCATTTTGGCAATATCATTGTTCTTTCCTAGTTACAATATGAACTGTAGACTTGAAAATGAAAGAATGTTATTTACGTGGAATCATTTGTAATAAGGTTCCTGAAATTAATGTGTTGATGTCAAAACCCTTCCATTAGCTCAGTTTTCTAAAGTACAACTTTGTAAAATCCGTTTCTTGTTTGCAGGAATGGATTTGCATGAATTGTTGGACATTCCGACAGGAGATCGTAGGAAGTACCATGATGATGTTACAGTTATGGTTGTATCACTTGAAGGAAGAATCTGGAAATCATCAGGAAAATACCTTTGAACATAGAATTTAAACAACTTCATGAAATCTCTCTACCAGCTGGTGGTATACACACATCTCCATATGCCAGTGGTCTTGAGCTGAGGTAAAAAGTTCTCGACCCACTCTTCATAGGTCAGGTCTGGGGCTGCTCCACACCATTGGAATGTATGGCTAACAAGGAGAACACCCTGTGTTAAATATTGTTCAGGATGCCAACAAATTGGTCTCAGGTAAACGCACTTGCTTACGAAGGTAACGCTTACGAAGGTAGAGAACAAAGTGGTGGTGGGTAAAGAAAGGATCTTTTTTTTTTTTTTCTTTCTAGATTTCCATAGTTGGAGGATCTTCAATTTTGTTGGTCTCTTCGTTCTTTTCATACGCAAAAGAAAAAAAATGGCTGTAAGTTGGTGAGGAGGTTGGTCTTTTACATTTATTTTTACAGAAAATTTAGCATTTTCACTCGAAAAAAGTGAAGATGATGTAATTTTGATGAGGGTGGATTTTCCACCAATGCGGTTGGTTTACTAGAACATGGATGTTCTAATGTCCAAACACATCAATGTCTTCCCTTTCAAATTGTGGTGGTGGTGGGGGGGGGGGTGTGTGGGAAAACGGAAAAGGAACATAACCATTACACCGGTGCGCCTTTGAGCTCTGCAGAGCTTGAAGACGCAGTTGGCACAATACGAATCATCACGAGCGTGAACATGTGGTGCATGAGATTTGGTAACATGCTTGAGGTCATCCATTTGCAGCAGTGCTTGTAAGAATTTGGCACTGTTAATGCGGGAGTTTTGATCATTCCCTTTTGCAACCTGATAGGATGCAGTCACACGGCCTATGTTTGGAAGGGACGGTCAGGATTAATTTATTCTTTGGCTTGCACAGGAGCCGTGCCGGATTCATGCTCGTAGAGGTTTGCGATAAGGGCATTGCCCCCTGATGAGAAAAATACAATCACACCTAGGAAAAAAAAAAAAAAAAAGACAACCCAGAACAATAGAAACCAGTTGGTAAGAGATGTGTAAAGAGTTTGAATCACCCTCCTTTTGTTGTACTTTGAAATACTAGTGCTGACAAAAAAAAAAAAAAAAAAACACGTTAGTTCACACATTTTGAACCAAAAATAATTATAGCTAGTTAAATACTCCCTCCGTCCCAAAATGTGTCCCATTTGACTTTTTTTGTTGAACTTTGACCACAAATTTATGAGAGATTAATCATGTTCATGAAATTCTAAAAGTTGTTGTTGATAATATTATTAATGGTGAATCAATAGGAATTTTTAGAATTTCATGAACATAATTAAATTGTCATATATTTGTGGTCAAAGTTCAACAAAAAAGTCAAATGGGACAAACATTTTAGGACGGAGGGAGTATGATATAAGTATAATAAATTGAAAAACTGCATAAATTTAATATAAATATTCTTTAAAATTACAATTAAAAGATCAACATTATGAAACAATGAAAGATAAAATTACTTTTAAATGTCGATACGAGTATATTCGAATATCAATACTCTCCGTCTCACTTTAGTTAAAGACAAATTGTAACGCCCCAAAACCAGGGCCTTTGTTTTGGGTTTCAAATCGAGCTCACGTCACACTTCTCAAACAATATATCAATGAGACAATCTCGAAATCTTGTATTATATACTCCCTTCCTCCCTGAAAGATTGTCCCATTTGTCATTTTGATTTGTCAAAAAAAGTATGCCATTTTGATTTGTCCCAAAAAGTATGTCCCATTTTTAAACTTAAGCATGAATGTTAGTACAAATCTACTAAGGTACAAGAAGGTGAAGCTCTTCCTTAATAATTGCAAAATATACAACAGGACAATCTTTTAGGGACGAAGAAAATATTTGAAAGTTATCACTCTTAAACCCTAATTATTTAGGGTTACATCTCTAACTGTCATAGCGGTCAATTTCAAAACACACAAGTACGCAATAATAATAATAATAATAATAATAAGGTATACTTTTCCAAAACTAAATATTTGAGCAGACAAGTATTCTCCATCTTTAATGCTTATCTATGAAAGGAAGAGAAAATAAAAAAGTGTAAGCGAATAATGCACAATAATAAGTTCATATACAACCTCTTTAGTCACTAAGGAATTGAACTGAAAGAATATCAAATAGTTTAAATCCAAAATAACTATCTGAATGGATTTCAAGGTACACCTCCAAATAACATTTATCGAAGTACAAATCATATGTCATTTGGAAGTTCATATACTCCCTCCGTACCAATAATACCTTCACCATATTTTTTCCAGCACGAAAATTAAGAGTTTCAAAAATGTTGTGAGTGTAATAGTAAAATAGGAGAGAGAATGAGTGGAGGAAATAGTAAATTTGAAAAATGTTGTGAGTGTAATAGTGAAATAGGAGAGAGAATGAGTGAGTGGAATAGTAAAGATTCTTTGTCAAAAAAGGAAAGGTGAAGCTTTTAACGAGACGCCCTTTTGGATAATTGGTGAAGCTTTTATTGGGACGAAGTAAGTATTGGACAAACTGAACAAAACTAAATCGAGTGATCTAATTATCTTAAATTGTCCCATACCAACTAACGATCTAATTATCTTCAAGCTAACGATCTAATTATCTTCAATTGTCCCATATAGCAGTGTTTTCAAAACACACCACTGCTAATCAAGGTAGTGTACAAAGTTTGCTCAAAAAGCTAAATTACAAATATATCCCGTTAATAGGGGTTGTTTAATTTAGTGATTATGATCAAATACAAAATGATAATTATATCAAATAATCAAACAGTGAGGAAATATGAGCATCTATTCCAAATATTTACACGTGTTGATGAACAAAGATACATGAATTTACAAAACAATAACAAATATTAGTCGACAAACACTATGCGAGAGAGTCAAAGCATATACTGACACAATGTCAGTCAACGTTTGAAGAACGATCAATTTCAAGAAAATACGAAAGCCTATAACAATTGAACGATTCAGATCAAAACCTAAAGTGAAGTATAATTCCTTACCTCGAGTGAGTCGAAATATGAACAAAGCCTTCACTTGTGCTTCCCAAAATCTAACAAAATATAATGACTATTATTTTCACATAACAAAATGGACTTGTGATTGCCTAAACTTAAGGGCAGATTTGGAGATTTATCATAGCCTAGAGACCATTCCTAATAAGTTATATCTAGCTTTGGGTGAACTTTAAAATCCCATAAACTTATGGCCCAATTGGTAATTACAAGCTTAACAGGGGCCTAACAGAAATTGATTCCATCTTCTTCACCGAATTGACAGCAACATTGCAACGCCTTATTCTACTTGCATAAAAATTCTATAAATTAATAATGTAATTTATTAATTTATAGAATTATTAATTTAATTAATTTTAATTGATTTGATGAATCATAATAAACTAAATTAATTATATGTAAATAATAAAATTGAAAGACATTGCAAGTTGATTGTAACTTTGAATTCATTGTACACGACAATAATAGCTATATTTCGTATATTATTGAAACAAATAATTATAAAGTCATATTTTCACTAAATTGCCATAATTAATTTTTCAATTTCTAATAATTATTAGTTTATAATTTTTGTGGAAACAAAAATTATTGTGGAATCAAAAATTATAAAAGGATCTGCTTAAAAATTATAATCTTAATATTTTATTGTAATTTTTTTTAAATGATCCTAGTTAGGACCGAATAAAATTCACTGACGCAACATGAATAAACACAAGTCAACTAGTCAAACATCCCAATCCAAAACAGCAAAATTGAAACCCTTCCTCTCTCTAAGATGTCAATTTCAGTTTTCACCAGCCTCAACCCAAAAAACCCACCACCCAAAACGCAATCAAAATACGCAAACCAATCCATAAAACCCCTCCCAATCCAAATCCTCTCAGTGGGAAAACCTCGAACACCTGGTGTGCAACTCACAGTAGACCACTACATGAAGAAACTCAACCACTACTGCGCCACCGACGAGTTCAAACTCAAATCAAACCCCAAAAACGCCCGCGATGTCGCCACTCAAGTCAACAACGAAGAAATGGGGTTCATGAACTACATCAAGAATGAGGATTGGGTGGTGGTGTTGGACGAGAATGGGGTCGATTTGAGGTCGGAAGGGATGGCAGATTTAATTGGGGATGCTGGGATAAGTACAGGGGCTGGAGCGAGGTTGTTGTTTTGTGTAGGGGGTGCTTATGGACATGGGAAGAAGTTGAAGGTTAGGGCTAATGAAATTGTTAAGTTGTCTTCTCTTGTTATGAATCATGAGGTGGCTTTGGTTGTGCTTGTTGAGCAACTTTATAGAGCTTGGACTATTACTAAAGGCCAAAATTACCACCATTAATTCTAATGTTATTCTTTGTTAATAAATCGATTTTTTTTTTTTTTTGTAATTTAAAATGTTTGAGTATGATCTTATAAAAAAACTCAATTTGTGATAATGTTAGAAAAGAGTTGGTTTTCGGGAAAAATGTGTTTTTTCAAACAATTTAAAATAATTTGTTTTTGAAATGTGTGGTGACTTGTTTTTAAATAAGTGAAACTTTGTTTTAGAACGCCCGAAATCATTTTTGTAAAAGAATGAAACTTAAAATCTACACCGGCACAACAAAATACTTGCACTAAAAAATTTAAACTCTTGTTCATATATATCATTGATCAAAATTCAGTCAAATTGACCATTTAAATGAAAACGAGCCTATCTTTTCAAAAACAACAGAGAAAATGAGTAACAACTAAAATGATCCGCATATTATATGAATACAACCAAAATAATCCACGTACTATCATAACTATCAATATAACCTGCATACTATTAATAAATTAATCAAATAAACCTAAATCGTTAATAAAAGTTAATGAAAGTTAACAAGCGTTAGTCATTTAACGGAAATTATAATTAAAATTTTCACATTTCCCTATAACCTAACATATTTTTAACTTGTTTAACTTAATATTAAAATGTCTTATTTACTTTTTTTATCCATCAACCACCTCCACCTCCCACCATCTCACCATCACCTTCCACCAACATCCCAGACACATCAACCGCCATCACCTACCACCACCATTAACCACCAATGTATGAACTCAAAGTTAGCATTCTTCAAAAGTCCATGAAACAGTAAATATTAATTTAAAACGCACATATTCTGTTGAAATTCGAAAGTCACACCCATAAAATTCAAAATCAAAAGAAAATCATGAAACTCAAAGTCAAACCTTGAACTCATCTCCATAGAATCTCTAGGCATGTCCTCGTGCTTGGTCATTTCTATTCTCGAATAATACGATATTGAAATCACACACGCATATACACACACATACGCATAAACTACGTACAAAGACACATAAATGCAAGCACACCAACAAAAATGCATGCATATATGCAACAATGCACACTCATCCAGATTTTTGATGGTCTGGTTTCCGGATTCTTGGCAATGGGGTGAGAGTCGGACTACGAAGGTGTAGTGAGGGCAAAAGTTGTGGCCAAATAACACTACCAGAAATTGAGTTTTTACCGACGGAATGGACAGCGACGGAATAATTCCGTCGCTATATAGCGATAGAAATTATGCTTTAGCGACGGAATAATTTTGGCGTCAATTTTACCGACGGAATTCAATTCCGTCGCTGAGTTTCGTCGCTAAAAACGAATATTCATCGAATATTCATTTCATTACCGCCACTAGATTGACGCCTGAATTACCGACGGAATATTCCGTCGCTAGTGCTTTCTCAGCGGCGGAATTATTCCGTCGGTGAAAATTTAATATTTTTTTTATTTTTTTAAATAAACCAACGACAGAATTTTTTCGTCGGTGATAAATTAATTTTGTTTTTTATTTTTTATTTATCAGCGACTGAAATATTCCGTCGGTGATTATAACATTTAATTTTTAATTATTTTTAATTAATCAGCGACGGAATTCTTCTGTCGGTAGAAATTAAATATTTTTTAATTTTTTTTAAAAATAATCCATCGACAGAATATTTCCGTCGGTGATAAATTAATTTTTTTTTATTTATCAGCGACGGAAATATTTCGTCGGTGATAATAACATTTAATTTTTAATTATTTTTAATTAATCAGCGACGGAATCATTCCATCATTAGAAATTAAATATTTTTTAATTTTTTTAAATAATCCAGCGACGGAATATTTTCGTCGGTGAGAAATTAATTTTTTTATTTTTTTAATTTATCAGCGACATATTTATTCTGTCGGTGATTATAGCATTCCATTTTAAATTATTTTTAATTAAACAGCGACAGAATTATTCCGTCGGTGATAAATAATTTTTGTTTTTTTTTATTTATCAGCGACGGAATAATTCCGTCGGTGATTATAACATTTAATTTTTAATTATTTTTAGAACTAATTAACAAAATAACTAACTGAAAACATTAAAAAATTTAACTGGAAACGTTAGAAAATTGACTGGAATTTAAAAAAACTAACTGAAATTTTGAAAAACTAACTAAAAACGTTAAAAAAGTAGCTGGAAACGTTAAAAACTGACTAAAATTCTAAAAAACTAACTGAAAACGTTAAAAAACTGACTGAAATTTCAAACGGTTATAAGTATATGAGATTTGAGATTTTAGGGTTTAGGGTATAAGTATATGAGATTTGAGATTTAGGGTTTAGGGTTTTTGCTTAGGGTTAGAGTTTAGGGTTTAGGGGTATAGGGTTTAGGGCTTAGGGTTTAGGGTTTAAGGTTTATGGTTTAGGGTTTAGGGTTCAGGAGTTAGGATTTAGGGTTTAGGGGTTAGGATTTAGGGTTTAGGGATACGATTTAGGGGTTGGGGTATAAGTATATGAGATTTGAGACTTAGAGTTTAGGGTTTACGCTTAGGGTTAGAGTTTAGGGTTTACGCTTAGGGTTAGAGTTTAGGGATCAGGGGTATAAGTATATGATTTAGGGTTTAGGGGTTAGGGTAGTAGCGGTAGTTGTGGTGGTAGTGGTAGTGATAGTAGTGGTGGAGTGGTGGTGGTGGTAGTGGTGGTAGCGGTAATAGCGACGGTAGCGGTGATAGCGGTGGTGGTGGTGGTGGTAGTGGTGGTAGTGGTAATAGTGATTGTAGTGGTGATAATGGTGGTGGTGGTGCGTGGTGGTGGTGGTAGTATGTAGCAGTGGTAGTAGTAATAGTTGTGGTGGTATAGTAATGGTGGTAGTGGTAGTGATAGTAGTAGTGGAGTGGTGGTGGTGGTAGTGGTGTAGTGGTAATAGTGATAATAGTGGTGATAGTAGTGGTGGTGGTGTGTGGTAGTGGTGGTTGTAGTAGTAATAGTTGTGGTGGTATAGTAATGATGGTAGTGGTGCAGTGGTGGTGGTTGTAACGGTGGTAGTGGTAATAGTGATGGTAGTGGTGATAGTGGTGGTGGTGGTAGTACGTGGTGGTGGTAGTAGTAATAGTTGTGGTGGTATAGTAATGGTGGTAGTGGTAGTGATAATAGTGGTGGAGTGGTGGTGGTGGTAGTGGTGTAATGGTAATAGTGATGGTAGTGGTGATAGTGGTGGTGGTGGTAGTAGTAATTGTTGTGGTGGTATAGTAATGGTGGTAGTGGTAGTGATAGTAGTGGTGGAGTGGTGGTGGTGGTTGTGGTGTAGTGGTAATAGTGATGGTAGTGGTGATAGTGGTGGTGGTGGTGTGTGGTGGTGGTGGTAGTAGTGGTTGTAGTAGTAATAGTTGTGGTGGTATAGTAATGGTGGTAGTGGTAGTGATAGTAGTGATGGAGTGGTGGTGGTAGTGGTAGTGGTGGTAGTGGTAATAGTGATGGTAGTGGTGATAGTGGTGGTGGTGGTGGTGCGTGGTGGCGGTGGTAGTAGTGGTGGTGATAGTAGTAATAGTTGTGGTGGTATAGTAATGGTGGTAGTGGTAGTGATAGTAGTTGTGGAGTGGTGGTGGTGGTAGTGGTAATAATTATGTCGGTGTTAATTAGATTTTTTAAAATTTGTTTAGCTCTATTTTTATTTTATTTTATTTTAATTTATGATTTATTTATTTTTCAAAAATAATATTTATTGACTTATATTTATATTTTTGTGAGTAATTTGTTATATTTTATTTAAAATAATTTTCATATTTTATATAAATAAAAATAATGATATTTATTAAATTAAAATTAATTAACCTCAGCGACGGAATTATTCCGCCGCTAAATATTAATTCTAGCAGCGAAATTTAAATTCCGTCGATAGAATTAATATTTAGCGACGGAATAATTCCGTCGCTGAGGTTATATATAAATATAAATCCTAGCTCCCCAAAATCGTTTACGACCTATAAATTAATCTCCCTCTCTCTCTCTCTTTTATACGATCTCTCATCTCTCTCTCTTCCCTCATGGTCACACCGCCGCCGTCCACCCTCTCCACACCGCGACGAAGAAGCTTCGCCGGTCACCCTCTCCACCGTCTCCGTCGAGCTGCTGCCGCCGTCCTCTCCACCGTCTCCGTCTCTCTCTCCCTCTCCACACCGGAAAAATTAACTCCCGAGGTTCTTTTCTTCTTCTTTCTTCTGATGTAGTAACTGTTATGAATTCAAAGTATTTCCCTTTTTTTGCTTGAGGGTTTGCCAATTTTGCCAATTTTTATGTCTATGTTACGGATCTAGGGTTTTTATTTGCTTGAGGGCTTGGAGATTCTACCTGTGAAACAATAAGTCCACATTCTCCCCATTTTATAGACATAATTTTTTTCAGTGAAGCTTACGTTTCTTGATTTCCAAAACAAGAAATGGAAAATGCCATTAAAGCTGATGTGTTATTAGGTTCTATGTTTTGGTTTTTCAATTTATTGGTGGTTTTTACTTTGTCTTGCAGATTCACTCTATATGCTTGCATTGAAATGGAAGTTTATAAGTCTTGCACCTTTGTTTTGCTTTTATTTTTTCGAATTGCACCATCTGATTTTTTTATTGACTTTGTTTACAAGTTAATTTTGATGCTACATTGAGATAGGTGAACACTAAGCTTTCATATTCTAGTAGGTTGCTAAGCAAAGCATAGTATTACTCTACCCCAATGTAAATATCGCAATTAATTTTAATAATTTATATATTATTTGTGTAATGGTATTATTACATTAAATTAATTTTCATATATTACTTTAAAAAGTGATATTTATTTGAAACGAACTAATATAAAAAAATGGGAGAAATTGCATTTTTGGGCTTCAAAGTTTCAAAGTTTAGGGAGTGTTCATATATTACTTTAGGGAGTGTTCATATGAATATGCATGGAAATTAGTAGAACATATTCAAAGTTCAAAACTTTGGATGCGTAGTTAAAATTAATTGATACACTGGTATCACGAGTGAAATAAGAATCCGTTTTGCTGCTTTTCCCTTTAAATTAAACAATTTTATGGCACAATTCAGAAATTAAACCCAAAAAGGAAATTAATAAAAACCTTAAAATGGGATAGACCAAAAAGGAAATTAATAAAGCAAAAATGTAACATATTCAACCGCACAAATAATTTTAATAATTCAAACACCAATCAATACATTAGATAAGTTACTAAATATCTAATTTTCAAGTCTTTTAAAGTCAAAGGGAGAGGAAAGGGGGGTGAATGTCTCAATAATGTAACATATTCAACCGCACATACCTTACTGGTTTTAGATCCCATTTTGGGGCGATTGACAGCATCGCGGATGGTGATGTATGTCGCCTACGTTTGAGCGGCTGATATCAATCCTGGCACCCTAGATGCACCTTAGGTCGGATCTTGTGTAAAGTCAAAGGGGGAGGGGGTGAATGTCTAAAATTAGGAAGACTTGGATGGAAGTATTGTTAAGGAATTAGACTCCTAATCATTGTCTAAAATTAGGAAGAAAACTCTTAGTGGCACTGCTTATAGGGTATTGTGGTTGGTGGTTAACATCTTAAAATATAAACAAGATGAGAGTCTTTCTCATCCACAGCTATCAAAATCCGTCCATCTTTCGTTTCGAAAGACAGAGCAAACAAGTTCTCTATCGTTTGAGCAAAGGATTTTCTGTTTAATAAGAGTTTTTCCAGTTTCACTGTCCGTATTGTATCTCAGGATCTCAAACATCACAGCCATGTTTGTGACAGTGTCTGTTTTCTCTTCACTGGTGTTATACTGTTACCTTGTTTTTACTTGTGACCGTATAACACCAGTGAAGAGTAAAACAGGCACTGTCACAAACATGGCTGTGATGTTTGAGATCCTTAGAGAGAAGAGGACAGTGAAACTTGAAAAATTTCTTATTAAATAGAAAATCCTTTGCTCTGACAGTCGAGAACTTGTTTGCTCTGCCTTTCTTGGTCAAAGATGGGATAGGGTTTTGATAGTTGTGGATGAGAAAGACTCTCATCTTGTTTATAAATGTTAATTTAATTCATCATTGTAAAATTATATATTTTACAACAAAGAATTAAATATTAATATTTAAAATTATTCACAATAGTAATAATTTAAAAAATTCAAAAGCCGAAATTTCTTTATTTTCGATTATAAAGCAAGTAGACAAAGTGATATTTGCATTTCATATAATCGTGCATTTCGGGATGGGATAGTTTTATCAAACATGCACTTAAAAGATAGAGTAGGTATTGATTCCAGGTCAACAAGTGTTTAATTTCAACTACATAACCAACTAAGCTGCCTGAAACATATACTCCCTCCGTCCCTAAAGATTGTCCTGTTTTACATTTTGCAATTATTAAGGAAGAGCTTCGCCTTCTTGTACCTTAGTAGATTTGCACTAAAATTCATGCCTAAGTTTAGAAATGGGACATACTTTTTGGGACAAGTCAAAATGGCAAATGGGACAATCTTTCAGGAACGGAGGGAGTATTAATAAAGTGCACAATAATTATATTGCTATAACAAGAGATAAAAATAAATTAGTAAATGTTTTGGCTTAATTAGGTTTCATGCTGGATTAAATCTGGTTGGAAGCATATACTGTTTGCTTAATAATTATATTGCTAAAGAATTGTAAAATTTGAAACCTATATGACAATTAATTTGTATAAAGATATATCTAGGGGCGTAAGTGGTTAGGTAGGGATACCATTATCCTTTAGTTTAGTTTGAACTAGAGCTCAAGATTTGTTGATACTATGAAGCCAACCCTAATTCTAAACCTAATTTTAAATATTAACAATTTACAATTATTCACAATATTAATAGGTAAAAAATTCCAGCAGCCCCAATTTAAGGCAACATGGAGCATTGCAATGGAGAAATTGTTTCGCGAGAGTATCAATTTCAACAAGACATTCTTAAACTCTCGCACTTTCACCAAAAACAACACCGAAAACTTATTGACAGGAGGTATAGCATGCCATGCATCTGATCTCTAAAAGATTGAAAGATTGATTGGGATCTGCTCCGAGCTGCTTCATGCTTTTGGGATTCGGAGCTACCTGTGTTCACCCTATCATACAACAATCTGATGCCAATGATGGAGGATTTCCGAGCACTGACTGGTGTGGCTGAGTCGAGGACTGTGGCATTTCCGGAAGACAGACGATCAGTTACGGAGCAACTATCTGAATTCTTGGGATTATCAGCAGACTGGGTATCGGACATTGTCGTTGACGATAGATTCATAGACTTGACTCATATAGCCAGATTGAGTCGGACCCTGCATGTTTGATCTATCCACTTCCTTAGATATATTCATGTTGCTCATTCTGTCTCGCGCACTACTTCGTGGCTACATCGGAGTGTGTCCGGCTACGCTGTTAGAGATCATCAGGCAGCTGAGAGGTGATCGAGGAGTTGACATCCGACATATTCAATCTGGACAGGGAGCGATGGACATCATTCCACTGTTTCTAGTGGAGACATACCACGACATTGATAGATTAGCCGGAGGATCTGAGTACATGGGTTCGAGCGGCCCATATTACTATCATTGTGGCCGTATGAGAGATTGCGCTTGATCTCGCCACCGCTGCCGGAGGGCAGCACGGCATTACCTTGGGCGACCGGACATCGCAGGATATTGAGGATGCCGCTGCGAGAGTTGGCATAGGAGGTTGGCCTTGGCCCGATATGAGACCGCAAACCTGTACTATTGGATTCCGGCATGGAGATTGCAGACTATGAGAGATATTCGGGACGAGTCGGTGATTGTCCGACTTCCGGGACTACATGTATCATCCTTTGCATTCCATCTCTAGTGAGCGAGACGGTACGGATACCCGCAGCAGACCATTCGGACTTTGAGAGAGCGATTGATGACTAATACCATGCCGATGATTATGACCGAGCCTCGTACTACACAGCTTATTTGGCGAGCATTTCTAGAGGGCTTTCTTCCGATACGACCACTACTCCGTCGACTAGAGGTATCACATTTCGACCATCGAGTATCGATATGGTAGGAGGAGCAAGCAAGGTCCCGTACAGCTCGATGATAGAGGCTCGACGCCGAGAGTATTTTGGGGGCGTACTATTCTTCCAGTAGGACATTAAGAGACATAGAGGCCAAGAGCAACCCTGATGAAATCACTGGTGACATTGCAGCAGATTATGAGAGATGGGAGCTTCGGAGAGCTGCTTTGAGAAATGATCCCGAAGTGATAGCTCGCAGAGAGGCCTTGAGGCAGGAAAGAGCAGTACTGAGAGCTACCAGACTGATTGATCCACCGGCTCACACGATACCTGAGCCATGACGAGCTCAGATTGACTTTTTTGACATACCTAGACCAAAGACCTCCCGGGGATCGAGGCAGAAGAAGAGTAGAGATTCGAGTTCGGGAGCGGGAACGAGTTCCTAGACACTTTAAGAAGATCTGTTAATATATTGTTAAATATGAGATAGAAGCTTTAAATTTATTTTAAGAAGATCTGTGTAGCTTTTAAGTTTATAGTTCAAATTTAGGGAATGGTAATAAGTTAATTACTTCTAAACTATTAATATATTATGAAATCAAATAATTATTAACATCCCAATTTTGTTTCATCCGTCAATTAAATTGAGTGTACGTATAATATATGGATTGCAATGCAGGAGTGATGTCTGTCAACGATGATCGTAGTTGGATGTACAATCGAAAGTTGCCGAATCAAAGCAGTATGCATCCTGAGTTTATAAGAGGGTTGAAGGGGTTTATTGAATTTGCTAAATCAAATCCCAGTCACATGAATGGTGGTAATATTAGGTGTCCATGCGCCAAGTGTTGTAATATCAAGTATCTAAGCTTGATTGATACTCAGAAACATCTTTTGCGTAATGGGTTTGATGTTGGGTACAAACGGTGGACTCGTCATGGTGAGCAAATGATATTGCGCACAAATGTTTCGAATAATCCTGAATGTGCGCTCGCCGAAAAAAAAATAATAATAAGGATTCGCCACACCGTTTTAGAGGAAACATTGAAAACCTTTTGAAAAGAGAAAATGGGTTCGGGGTCAGGTTACGTGTTGGGAAGAACCGAGAGTTCACCCAACACGCCTCGTCCGTAGACGAGTCTTTCCATGTTCAACATTCAAACCATCCAAACGTGTGTGCAAAGTGTGTAACAAGAATATGTATGAAGTGCATTTTAATGCTTTATTTTATTGCTCAACAAAGGGGAATACAACTTGTGAACCATTGACTCTGGGAGGCCACATCCCACTTTATAACGAGGACAAACAGAATAGGACTTACAACTGAAATTGAACTTGATGCAGAGGACTCATTGAGTCGCGTGACACAGGATCTGAAAGATCAATGGTGTCGCGTGACACAACAAAGCACTTTGCAGAGGTTTTACAAAACTCACACTGCAGCAATACCAAATGAGCAAAATACCACAGCAAGCAAACCAGAGGAAACGGATTACAACTGAAATAATAGTCTCTGCATAAGCTTAGTTATGTCGCGCTACACAGGACTGATGAGATCCGATGTGTTGCGTGACATAACCTTACCATCTGCAGAGATTTTACAATTATTAAACAAATTCAACAACAAGCTATTCGGATTAAGCCAATACACCAATTCAAAACAGGTAACCACGGATCAACAAGGATTGACCAAAGGAGTATGGATATGGAGGGATCCACCCTCCTTTGACAATCAAGAAATGAATAGAATCCATATCACATCATGAATATCAAGTAAACCAAGTCCAACAATTAAACGGAGAGATGGCAGTTGGGACTTGATAATTGGAGGCGGATGGAGCCTAATTATCAAGTCCGGGGAACAGTAATTGCAATGAAGCAAACACAATTAGCAAATATGAGATAGAGATGGGGAAGTCGTTACCCTCGTAGTGTCCACGCTCCTTAAACCATGTTAGGTAGAATTATCTTCAAATCGGCTTCCGGGAATAGATTCGAACTCACAGACCAATCAACTTTGCAGTTTCAAATACTTATGTGTGCTTGGGCTCTGGAACAGAACAGGGGAAGAAGGAACTCGATTTTGAGTATAGAGGAGGGTGGAACCAGGTAAGGGCGATTCATTTTAGAGAGAAGGGTTTGGGTTGCTGCCGGTGAGGTTTTCGTTCAATTGGAGTTGAGGGAGAGCTCGTTCTTTGAAGGTAATTGAGGTAGAGGGAAGGAGTTGGGTAGAGAATCTGGGTACAGAGAGAGTTGGTGTACAGGTTGTGGTTGGGTTTGCTTTCCAGTGAGGAAGGGGTCGATTAGGGAGGAGATTAAGGAGGATTGGATCGGTGTGATTGGGGAGCTTGGGTCGCCGGTTGGTTTGGGGAGAGAATTAGATTCGGTGAGGAGGTAATTGGGGAAGAGGGAGGCCGCCGGTTGATTTAGAGGTGAGGGAGGATTGGTGTTGGTCTCGGTCGGAGAGGACGAGCACGGTTAGGGAGAAGGAGACGATTCAGGGAGGGGGCTGTGTGTTTGCGTTTAGAGAGAGAGAGGAGAGAGAGAGGGAGCTTTGCTTCTTGAGAGAGATAGGGAGAGTTTATAGAGAGAAGCTGAGAGTGGTGAGTTGAGATCCCCTTCCAAATGAGAGATAATATCTATTTAAACGTATATTGGAAAATGGATTAATGTGTCTTACGACCTTCTGAATCAATTTTCCAAGCTTCAAGATGTCGCACGACTGGCTACGCCCATAACTGTTTCTGGCGCCAAAACTTGCTTCTGGAACATTCCGAGTTAATTCTTTAAAAGCCCAAAGCAGTTAATTCCCTGTAGGTCCTTTTGTCCGGGAAAAATACTAAAAAACACTTCCTTCGCGAGAAACTCATAAAATGTTTCCGGAAGTCTCGGAACGGACCGAGAATTTACCAAAACGCCCCTTAGTGAGATTTTATCACATTAAAATGCACCTAAAAGGGTCGCGAATTGGATTGGTGTACTTACAGAGCCCCTCGGCAACGTCACTTTTGGAAAAAAGTGAGGTTGTCGATAAAATAAGACCCAATCCCAATTAGCGGCAAGGGATAAGGAAGAGGGCTAGACGGTGATCTGGGGAAGTCGGATGGCTGGACCTTTGGAGAAAGGATTCCTACGTATCCCTAAAAGGGAATCAAGCCAAATCGTAGTTTGGAAACATGTGAGAGCGTACGGCGTCTCGAACCGAAGTGACAATGACATGAGACATACGGTGTCTCGAACCGATTTTGAAAATAACGCGAGACCTACGGTGTCTCGAACCGACTTGAAAATGTTGTGAGATCTACGGTGTCTCAAACCGATTTTGAAAATGTTGTGATATCTACGGTGTCTCGAACCGATTTTGAAAATGTTGTGAGATTTACGGTGTCTCGAACCGATTTTGAAAATGTTGTGAGATCTATGGTGTCTCGAATCGATTTTGAAAATGTTGTGAGATCTACGGTGTCTCGAACCGATTTTGAAAATGTTGTGAGATCTACGGTGTCTCGAACTGATTTTGAAAATGTTGTGAGATCTACGGTTTCTCGAACCGATTTGACAATGACATGAGACATACGGTGTCTCGGACCGATTTTGAAAATATTGTGAGATCTACGGTGTCTCGAACCAATTTTGAAAATGACAAGAGACATACGGTGTCTCGGACCGATTTTGAAAATATTGTGAGATCTACGGTGTCTCGAACTAATTTTGAAAAACACATGAGACCTACGGTGTCCCAGACCGACTTGAAAAAGACATGAGACCTACGGTGTCTCGGACCGACTTTGAGAAGGACGCGATATGATGATTTGACGCTTGAAAGAAATATGCGTTCATACCTGTGCTATGCTCACCTGTAGCTGCCGGAGGGTCTTAGACTACCATTGATTTTGCTGGGGATAGGTGTAGCTGCCGGAGGGTCTGATGCTATCGTTGCTGGGGAGACTGACAGATGCGGACTCTTTGTCTCGGTTTATCATCCAGAATAGGCTTTTGAAGTTGCCGAGACTGGTGAGCATTATTGCTTGGCTTCTGGGGTAGCTGGAGCTCTTTTTCTTTGACAAGCATTGCTTGGGGGGCTGAGGCAGCTAAGGCTCTTTCAGATGATGCTGATGAGTCCAGGCCTTATGAAGACAATAGAGGCGGGGTCTGCCACCTGCAGGATTTGGAATCCTTGTCCAAAATTGTGGTTCGAGGGGTAGTCCTTACGATCACATTACGATCACTTGATCATTGTAACCTGCGGGGGGAAAAACACAACACTCTAGGCACTTTGCATTTTATTTAACCTTTGCTTATGCATTATTAATCTTTTGTTGCACAAGTCCATCTCAGCTGGGGAGAATAGGAAGTAGGGATTTGGCACGGCTTGACGAGCAGATATGTCTGTATCAGTTGCTCTATGAAGGGATCGAAAGTGTTTATAATGAGGTGGACCCTCTCCCATAAGGTGGGAAAATGATATGGCGCAGCTAGGCAAGTCGGGGACGCTCCCGGGGGTACTAGTTGCAGTAGGTCCATTGCTGGTGAGGACAAAGTGTATCGCGTGTCAGAGACAGCAAGCAGTAGAGAATGTGCAGAGAACGATCCTGGCTTGGCGAAGCCCCAGTTGGCAGTGCAAAGCAAACCTGGAGGGAAATCTGGTAAGGAGAGCCGGAGGGATACCTTAACCAAAACCCCATCTTGAGGAAATTCCATGCAGCTTTATCGTAGACAAAGTCATCTTGTGGCCGAGGAGGCAACTCATCATTTCAAACTGCAGTCAATCAGTCGCTGGACAAGACTCGGAAATGTTTACGCGCAGGGGCGCATCCTTCGAGGGTGGGAATGGATCCCGAATTTGTGTATGACACTCTCGCTTTTGGGTTTGACTCTTTTGGGAGAGTATAAGCATCACAAGGTGTGGAAAAGTGTATGGAAGCCCCTGTTGACCGAAAAAGTGTTTGGCTCTATTTTCCTATGATGTAGAAAGAGAAGACTTGTCGAGACACTTGAAAACTTGTCTTATTCGTGATGATCACAAAGCTGCTTAAAACCCTTTATTGATGTTCGGGTTATTCAACCACCAAAGCTGATATGAACAAATATTTCAATTAATCCTGAGGAAAAAGCCCACTGATATCGAGAATCAAACTCGGAAGGATGAAAAGTGTATAGGGAATGGTCCTTGAGGAAACCGGATTTTCTGAGATTTGTTTGTGATTTCGACCGGACCAGTTATGGTTGCCTACGTTTCCCTCCTTAAGAGGAGCTCAAGTCGCCATAGTTCGGGCTTATCCCGAATGAAGAGAATGAACGTTGGAATTCGAGGATCTGAGGACCTTTGAGGATTTTGGGAATTTAAAAGCATGTCCTCTTGGAGTGTCGATGGGAGACACGGATGTGAAGCCCCAGTGGGATGTCCACGACAAGTGTTTGCGGAGGAGAAATGAAGTATGCTCACATAAAACGTAAAATGAATGGATGAAATTTGCACAATCTTCACTTGATAATCTTTTGAGCCGGGATGGACTTGGCTCCGCTTTAAGCAATAATCTGTTTTAGATCTCGACGATATTGGAATGAAACTGCTATCCGCTAGGAACTGCGACTGGGCTTCAGGGTTTCGATCGGTCTTCGGGTGATTTTGGAATATCATGACCTCTTAAGACGAGAGGTCAGCTAGGCCTTTTGCTGGCTGAACCTCTAAAGATGAGAGGTTGGCTTTTGGGTATGTGTTTGGGATTTCTAAGGCGAGGGAATCCATGATTGCATCTTCAATGCCTCTAAGAATGAGAGGTCAATCTTGGCTTTGGCTAAAGGCAAAGGTAAGGGTAATGGGAATGTCCTCTAAAATCGAGAGGACGGCTTGGGATCGGTTAGAGGTAATGGTGAGGGGACATCCATGCTGTCTCTTTATTCACTCTGAGACTCCTCTTGAGTAACGACCGGATCCTTTGACTTTCACTTTTGAGAGGATCGCTAGGGACTAGGCTCTCTTTCTTTTCTTTTTTTTTTATTCTCTTTTATTCTTTTTTTTTTTGTATTTTTGTCTCTCTCTTTTTTTTTCAATTTTGCCTTTAAGAGGAGCATTTCAGCTAGTCCCCAGGATGGATCATTGCTTTCCGTCGTTCTTGAGCTTGGAGACGGTCGATGCTTCTTTTGAATTACGGGAGCCTCAAGAATAGTCCCTCTTCTTCTGGCGATGGCTAAATGGGTTTCAAAACATATCGATCTTGAATCGAAGGGGTATTGTTTAGTGAGGTAAGGTAAAGATTTTCCTAGGGGTGAAAGGTTTCAACCGCAGTCCCTACCGGATAATCCGAACGATATTGAGCCTTCATTACTTGCTTAAGCTTACTTCGAGGAAGATCCATGCAAATTCATCGAGCAACGAGATGGTGAGGGCGAAGGAATATATGTGAGCATAGGCGATGCAAGATGGGGAGTTGATAAGCCCCAATTTGGGAAGGATATCAGTCGATTTTCCCACTCCGATTAATTTAAACATTAGTCACTTCAAAGCATTAGTCGGTGAGCAGCACAAGTGATCATTTGGAATAAGACCATTTCAATTAAGCGTAATGTGGGTGTGCAAGTGATGTCTCGAGACTAGCAAGAATAGAAACAAAGATTTTTATTACTGCAATAAAAAGACTCATAACATTGACTTGACAGACTCATGACCTCATAAAAGACACTCTAGAACCTACGACGCTGACTGATTGGCTTCTTCGGATGGGATGTCCTCTGGATTCTGCTGATATCACTGAAGAAGATCGGGGACAACATTGGGGCGAACCTTCTCAACTTTTCCATCATCAACAAGTCTTTGAATGGCCTTCTTCAAGGGGACGCAGTCATTGGTGATGTGGCCCGGATACTGGTGATATTGGCAATATTTGCTATGATCCAAGTCAGGATTGGGTTTGGTGGGGTTGTAGTTATCAAGTGGCCTGATCATTCCCTGTCGAACCAATCCGTTGAAGGCCTCTTCGGTTGTCATTCCGAGATCATCAAACTGATACTGCTTACGGGGTGGAAACTGCTGCTTTCTCTGGTCCCTTGCCTATAGATTATTGACACTGTCGTCGATAGACGTCTCCTTTGCTTTAGGGGCCGCTGGAATTGCCGCTCTGTGTCGGAATCCACCATTATTGCCAACATTGGTGTTTGATGCAAGGTTAAAGAGTCTGTTTTCACTCTGGGCTCCCATGCCTACCATTTCCCTCAAGTCAGGATACCAACCACTTTCGATAGCTTCACAGAGAACTGGCTTCACACACGATAGAAAGATGTCCTTTTGATCCTGCAGCGGGATTGGCTCAGAGAGTTCATTCAGCTTAGCATTCCACCTCTTGTAGAACTCGGTGATTGACTCATCTTGTTTCTGAATTGTACCGACCAAGTCATCCCTGGTTGTGCGCCATTCAAGGTTTCCACGGTACTTTTCAAGAAAGGCCTCAGTAGTCTGACTCCAAGTAGCTCGAGCTTCTGACTTAAGGGTTAGAAACCATGTCAAGGCAGGTCCTTTGAGTGTGAGATGGAAGTGCTGAGCCATAAATTCGGGAGTACAACCCATTGCCCCCATAGTCATCATGTATGTGTCCATATGAGTTTTCGAGCATGCCGAGCCATCAAATTGTATTTTGGGCATCTTGAACTTATAAGGGAGAGGCTCTACTTGCCTTGGGTCAACAACCTTAAGTCCACTTGATCCTGCAGTCAACTTGTCAATTTGCTGCTGCATCTGCTTCAACAGTGCAGTCACCTCCGGAGTCATCCCGAAAAGCTGAGGGAGAGCGGGAGCAGCTGTTGAAGGAGGCTCAAAACTGGTTGATTGGAAGAGAGGCGGCTGAACTGACCCAGATGCTGGAGCTGGAAAATGATTAAACTGACTGGTTGGGAAATTCTGATTTTGCGGAAAAACACCGGCAGGCATGCAAGGAGTTGACCGCGGATGTTGCACAAGTGATGAACCAAATCTAAAAGCTGAATTCATTAAAGGCTGAGACTGATATCCCTGAGGTTGAGGCTGGCTAGCGGGAGACTGTAGAAATCCATCTTGGCTGAACTGATTCCCGGAATAAGGGTGCTGATTCTGATACTGGGCGTTACCCTGGAATTGAGGACCATAAAACTGACCCTGCTGATACTGAGAGCCTGGAAACCACAGACCTTGACTGTTCGGAAACTGGGACCCAAATTGGCTTAGAGGCACGGAATCATTGGGAAAGGATGAGGAAGTCAAATCATGGAGGACCGACTGTGTTCCTCCAACCAAACCAAAACTTGTCTGAGGGTTTGATTGCGAACCATGGATCGGAGTTTGAGTTGGATGAAATGTTGGAGCAAGGGGAGGAAGGGAGACATTTCTGGTCTCGACATCAAACTCATTAGCATCGGTAACCTCCTCATAAGTCCCATCAGCACGTCGAATCATAGCAATACCATGGCTTCTCATTGCTTCTACGAACTTAGAATGTGCTGCCTCTTCCCTGGCTTAAGCGAGTAATTGAGTCTCACGCTCTCTAGCTAGAGCGGCTTCCAAATTAGCCCTCATCTCTTCCATAGACAGACTATGCATGACTTGTTGATCCACGACAGATGAATCCTCAGATTGATTGGTCATACTCTTCTCTGCACTAGACATCTCTGAAATTGAATCGGATGCAAATTCTGCTGAAACTGCAACTGCCTCAAGACGCAAACTAAATGAACACCGGGAATCGGATCGCGCACCCAACTTGCCTTATCCTGGAGAGGAGAGAGCGTGTATAAGGAGGAGGGTAGAGAACTTTGAGATGGTATGGGAGAGGGAAGAGCGGGAAAGGAGACGGACTCGTGCAACACCTTATTAATGTTCAAGTAAAACTCAGTGTCTTTTAAGTCCTATGAACGGTTGGGAAAGGCTAATCCTTTATTTCACGCAATCTAGACCTCGGGGGAACCTAGGACACATCATCCAAAAATACACCAAATGCATTGAGTCAAAATTAATAATAGGCAATAATACCTAAACAAAACCGAAGCATTTATGGGACAGACGAGCAGCCCCAATTTCTGGAGAAATTTGGGCAGTATAACGGATATTCCTGAAGAAATTCAAGGAAAAAATCCGGCATGACCTCTCGTCGGTGCACGTTGACAAAGCGACATGATCTCTCGTTAGAATATGCCGTGGGAACGACATGTCCTCTCGTGAAACCATGTTGCAATGGAAACATGCCCACACATGCTTGGTTTTGGGAATATGTACGAAAGTCTATTAAGAATTTTGAAACAATACATTTTAGTGTATTTGAAAATGGCGTGTCAAAAACCAACCGTTTTGGGTAAGGTTTTTAGTGTGGCTCCACCTATAACGCGCTAGGGGATAGGTTTGACATTAGGCGCTCAAACGTAGGCGAATATTATCACCGTCCGTGATGCCGTCAATCGCACCCGAGGGTTCTAAATCTACGTGAAGTAGTGTGCGGGATGGCTATGTTCCTTTATTTATGAAAAATGATTTTTTTTATTTTTATTTATTTTTTTATTTGAAAAGGGCGTGATAAAGGAAAAACGACACACATACACACCCCATAGAGATAAAATAATCAAGGATCAATAATATTGATCATGGGGATTGCCCACAACCACAACCTGCATCAAAGAAATCAGATCCTGCAGAGTGACCACCTTCTGTCGCGTGACACAGGACATGGAGGGCATGTTATGTCGCGTGACAGAAGGAAACAAACATCCAGAATCAGAACCAATAACCAGAGTCAGCCCCAGCCTCCAAGCATAACACATAATCTCAGCCCCGAGCATCAGCAACACAGACAACAAAGATGGGACACCAGGAGGGAACGGAATAAAATAAAGCACATAAGATACAAACAACACACATAATGTCACAAACAAAGCACACACAAGTGAATGAAATGAACGTTGAACAAACACGAAAGTTTGACCCACTTTTGAAAATCAAGTTTCAAGTCCCCAGCGGAGTCGCCACTGAATGTGCGCTTGCCAAAAAAATAATAATAATAAAGAGTCGCCACGCCATTTTAGAGGAAACATTGAAAACCTTTTGAAAAGAGAAAATGGGTTCGGGGGTCAGGTTACGTGTTGGGAAGAACCGAGAGTTCACCCAACACGCCTCGTCCGTAGACGAGTCTTTCCATGTTCAACATTCAAACCATCCAAACGTGTGTGCAAAGTGTGTAACAAGAATATGTATGAAGTGCATTTTAATGCTTTATTTTATTGCTCAACAAAGGTGAATACAACTTGTGAACCATTGACTCTGGGAGGCCACATCCTACTTTACAACGAGGACAAACAGAACATGACTTACAACTGAAATTGAACCTGCTGCAGAGGACTCATTGTGTCGCGTGACACAGGATCTGAAAGATCAATGGTGTCGCGTGACACAAAAAAGCACTTTGCAGAGGTTTTACAAAACTCACACTACAGCAATACCAAATGAGCAAAATACCACAGCAAGCAAACCAGAGGAAACGGATTACAACTGAAATAATAGTCTCTGCATAGGCTTAGTTATGTCGCGCTACACAGGACTGATGAGATTCGATGTGTCGCGTGACATAACCTTACCATCTGCAGAGATTTTACAATTATGAAACAAATTCAACAACAAGCAATTCGGATTAAGCCAATACACCAATTCAAAACAGGTAACCACGGATCAACAAGGATTGACCAAAGGAGTATGGATATGGAGGGATCCACCCTCCTTTGACAATCAAGCAATGAATAGAATCCAAATCACATCATGAATATCAAGTAAACCAAGTCCAACAATTAAATAGAGAGATGGCAGTTGGGACTTGATAATTGGAGGCGGATGGAGCCTAATTATCAAGTTCGGGGAACAGTAATTGCAATGAAGCAAACACAATTAGCAAATATGAGATAGAGATGGGGAAGTCGTTACCCTCGTAGTGTCCACGCTCCTTAAACCATGTTAGGTAGAAGGATCTTCAAATCGGCTTCTGGGAACAGATTCGAACTCACAGACCAATCAACTTTGCAGTTTCAAATACTTATGTGTGCTTGGGCTCTGGAACAGAACAAGGGAAGAAGGAACTCGGTTTTGAGTATAGAGGAGGGTGGAACCAGGTAAGGGCGATTCAGTTTAGAGAGAAGGGTTTGGGTTGCTGCCGGTGAGGTTTTCGTTCAATTGGATTTAAGGGAGAGCTCGGTCTTTGAAGGTAATTGAGGTAGAGGGAAGGAGTTGGGTAGAGAATCTGGGTACAGAGAGAGTTGGTGTACAGGTTGTGGTTGGGTTTGCTTTCTGGTGAGGAAGGGGTCGATTAGGGAGGAGATTAAGGAGGATTGGATCGGTGTGATTGGGGAGCTTGGGTCGCCGGTTGGTTTGGGGAGAGAATTAGATTCGGTGAGGAGGTAATTGGGGAAGAGGGAGGTCGCCGGTTGATTTAGAGGTGAGGGAGGATTGGTGTTGGTCTCGGCCGGAGAGGACGAGCACGGTTAGGGAGAAGGAGATGATTCAGGGAGGGGGCTGTGTGTTTGCTTTTAGAGAGAGAGAGGAGAGAGAGGGAGCTTTGCGTCTTGAGAGAGATAGGGAGAGTTTAGAGAGAAAAGCTGAGAGTGGTGAGTTGAGATCCCCTTCCAAATGAGAGATAATATCTATTTAAACGTATATTGGAAAATGGATTAATGTGGCGTATGACCTTATGATTCAATTTTCCAAGCTTCAAGATGTCGCACGACTGGCTACGCCCATAACTGTTTCTGGCGCCAAAACCTGCTTCTGGAACATTTCGAGTTAATTCTTTAAAATCCCAAAGCAGTTAATTCCCTGTAGGTTCTTTTGTCCGGGAGAAATACTAAAAAACACTTCCTTCGCGAGAAACTCATAAAATGTTTCCAGAAGTCTCAGAACAGACCGGGAATTTACCAAAATGCCCCTTAGTGCAATTTTATCACATTAAAATGCACCTAAAAGGGTCGCGAATTGGATTGGCGTACTTACAAATCCCCACAGGAATATTCATGTACCTACCGAACCCGAACCTATTATTCAGGACAATGAAGAACGACCTTTGAATATGGAAGATATGGGTAGGGATGCAGCCGGTCCTGAATTCGATTGGTCAGAGAACCAACAGCAAGAACTAACCCCTGCAGCCAAGAAATTTATTGATGCTATGGACTCTGCAAAAGAGGTCTATCCAGGTTGCGAGA
Organism: Adenophora triphylla var. japonica; assembly: GCA_022495995.1. Taxonomy (NCBI): domain Eukaryota; kingdom Viridiplantae; phylum Streptophyta; class Magnoliopsida; order Asterales; family Campanulaceae; genus Adenophora; species Adenophora triphylla. The sequence goes on from JAFEMH010003411.1 coordinate 71,796, forward strand.
TTAGTGTGTTGGAGGCTGTGGCTGAGCTCCTTAACATAAAGGCTGATTGCAATATTAGCCAGTCTGCTTATAATCGTATCATAAAAGCAATTAAGTGGATGTTGCCGAAAGAGAATAAGATGGTTACAAACTTTTATGAGACAAAGAAGTTGGTTGGCAGATTGGGCTATGTTATGAAAAGATTGATGCATATAAGAATGACTGCATGCTATTCTACAAGGAAGATTCACAGAAGACAGAGTGTTCAATTTGTGGAGAAAGTAGATATAAGCCAAATCGGAGGGGTAGTTCAAAATACAAGAAAAACAAACCACATAAGCAGTTGCGTTACATGCCGTTGATTCCAAGACTGCAACGTCTCTACGCGTCAAAATCTATTGCAGAAGCAATGCATTGGCATAAGGAAAGTTTGCATGAAGAGGGTGTGTTGATTCATCCCAGTGATGGAGAGGCATGGAAACACTTTGATAAGACTTATCCTGACTTTGCGTCTGAAGCAAGAAATATACGGTTATGCATCTGCTCTGATGGTTTCAATCCGTTTGGTCCTGGGGCAAAATCTTACTCTTGTTGTCCGGTTATAGTCACTATCTACAATCTTCCCCCTAGTTGTGTATGAGTGATCCCTACATGTTCTTGTCGTTATTCATCCCCGGACCAAACAGCCCTGGGAGGAACATTGACGTCTATCTCCGACCTTTGATGGACGAATTGAAACAGCTTTGGGAGGATGGGGTCGAAACGTGGGATGCTTTCAAGCGAGAGAATTTTAGCATGAAGGCTGCGTTGATGTGGACAGTTAATGACTTTCCTTCATATGGGATGTTATCGGGTTGGAGCACCCACGGGAAGTTGGCCTGTCCGTATTGTATGAGTGACATAAAGTCTTTCACGCTCAAGCACTCTGGAAAACCATGTTGGTTCGATTGCCATAAACAATTTCTTTCGGAGGACCACCCATTCAGGACCCAGAAGAATGCATTTAAAAAGAACAAGATTGATCATGATGAGGCCCCGATTCGTTTAAGTGGTGACACGGTCTATGGGGAGGTATCTAGATTGCCCGATCCTCGGTGGGGGAAAAAGTTTTCGAAGACCAAAATACAAGGGTTTGGGACTTCCCATAACTAGACCAAGAGGAGTATATTTTGGGAGCTGCCATACTGGAAAACAAATCTCATTCGACATAACCTTGACATGATGCACATTGAGAAGAATGTATTCGATAATGTTTTTAACACGTTGATGGATTTCAAGGCAACAACTAAAGACACAGAAAAAGGTCGAATGGACCTTAAGGAAATCTGTAAGCGGCCGGCCTTAGAGATGGCATACGTCAATGGTAAACCAGTTAGACAGGTGGCTCAATATGTGCTTACAAAGGAAAACAAACTCCTCTTCCTGAAATGGCTCAAGGATTTAAAGCTTTCAGATGGTTACGCGTCTAACATTGGTAACTGTGTCAATGTAGAGGAGGGGAAAGTGCAGGGTTTGAAGAGTCATGATTGCCACGTTTTGCTGGATAGACTACTTTCAATTGCTCTCAAGGATCTCTTGCCTAACAATATCTGGGTGGCGTTAACATAGTTAAGTGAGTTTTTCCGAGCATTAACATCGACCACACTGCGTGTTGATCACATGAAAAAGCTTGAGGAGAGCATCGTAGTGACTTTGTGCAAACTTGAGAAGATATTTCCTCCTTCATTCTTTGATTCTATGGAGCATTTACCGGTCCACTTGGCATATGAAGCTGAGCCTGGGTGGTCCAGCTCTCAATACGTATATGGATGTATCCATTTGAGAGGTAATTGAATTTATTCTATTTCTAAATAATTTGAGCTTTAACAATATACCTTCTTCAACATTATTTATGTTTTAATCTACGAATGACTTTTAGATATCTAGGCCAATTGAAAAGGAAGATGAGCAATAGGGCCATGGTCGAGGCCTCAATTTCAGAGGATGTTATTATAGATGAGATTGTTGCCTTTGTCGAAACATATTTTCCTCCTGATGTTGATACGAGATTGACTAGGGTTGGCCGCAATTACGATGGTGGTTATCCGTCTAATGGAAACATCTCTGTATTTTCATCCCCTGGTCGGTTCCTTGGCAAACGGGTTGGTACGCGTACGTTAACCGCTAAAGAGTTTGCCGCGGTCTCACTCTATGTTCTTCTTAACTGTGACGAGGTTGAGGAATATATCAAGTAAGTCATTGATGTTATGTTTACGCCTCGTCGATTAAATTATGCATGTTTAATTACCTACATATGAAATGCCTTGTTTAACCCTATTGCAGAATGTTTGAAGATTTAGCTCAGAATTTATCTCTAGAACTCATCGCAACTAGGACAGACAGAGAATTTCCAAACTGGCTAAGGAAATATGTAAATATTTCGTTTCATTCAAATTTATTCTATACACTTTTTAAACATTCAATCTTAAAATTGTATTAAATTGGTTACATATTGTTATATAGATAGCTGAACATCCGGGTGATGCCAAAGCTGCGAGGTTAAGACATTTAGCAGGAACTCCGTACTTGAACGTTAATTTATACAACGGTTATTTCGTGAATGGCTATGTGTTTTATACCAAAGCTCATTGGGGCTCTAAATTAACGTGGAATAGCGGTGTGAAGCTTAAAGGAAACCTTGATTATTATGGCATCCTGAAAGAAGTAGTCGAGGTGGAGTCTTTGGGTGGAAACAATGTTGTCTTGTTCAATTGTGATTGGCGAGATGCTGTGCGAGGTGTTAAGAAGCATGCCATATTTGACCTCATCGATGTAAAGGACTCATCCAGACATAATAGCGACGACGTCTTCATCTTAGCATCTCAAGCACAGCAGGTATACATGACTCCCTACCCTCGTCGGTGACCCGACGAATGGTGGGCTGCCTGGAAGACCAAGGCTAGGAGCATGATTGAAAACCTACCCTCGTCGATAACTACAGAGTCGTCATTAGAAACGCCCTATAAAGAGGATGAAATGCCAGTGCCACCTAACGTTTCATCAGCTAATCATCCATTAGATGATGTCACTCATATTCCTCAAAATGTTGATGAACCCGAGGAGGATTTCTTACCAGTGAATTTGCCACCTCCTCCGCCTCGTTCAGGTCATCTCGCGCACATTGAAATTGATGAATCAGAGGAAGAGGACGTTGAACCCCGAGTTTGATTCATCAGAGTCCGAAGACGAAGATGAAGAACTTGAGTTTTGTAGTAATTCAGAGTCTAGTGATGATGATGGGGACAAATATTAATAATAGTTTAAAGTTTTATATGTATTGTGAATGCTTTAGATTATTAATAGTTTAAAGTTTTATATGTATTGTGAATGCTTTAGATTATTAGAACTTCAAAGTTTTATATGTATTGTGAATGCTTTAGATTATTAGAACTTTAAAGTTTTATATCACTACAAGAAAAAAGGCTTTTTGTTACTGCTAAAAGCCGTCACGAATGTGCGAAAAGCAGTCACGAAAAGGTAAGGCGACTGGGAAATCAATCGCCATGGCAGTCGCGTAAACCCTTGTCGCAATAGCTTAAAGCGACGAGATAAGCAGTCACCTTAGAATCTTATTTTCCGTGACTGCTTTTGGCCGTCACGTAAAGGGTTTTTTAATTTTATTTATTTAATTAATTAAATCACAAATGCAATCACGTTAGCTAATATAAGGCAACTAGGTATGCAATCTCGTTAGCTTGTGTAAGGCGACTGAAAATGCAATCACCTTTGCTTAGAGAAGGCGACTGAAAATGTAATCACATTTGCTTAGAAAAGGTGACTGGAAATGCAATCACCTTTGCTTAGAAAAGGTGACTGAAAATGCAATCACCTTTGCTTAGAGAAGGCGACTGAAAATGCAATCACCTTATCCCGGATGAAAATGATGTTTTGCCATCACATTAGTTCTTAAATGTTTCATTACAATAATATAATTGTTACTACATAATATTATGAATTAATATTGATAAATCAACAAACTTTTCCAAAACTTAATTGAAAACAAACTTTTAATCATTTAAAACTAAATATATTGTCTCAAAATAACATTCACCATTACATTTAACAAACTATTCATGTCTTACTAAACTTGTTCAAGAACCATTCTAGCTACCATATTATGTTCAAAAATCAATAGTCTAAGGGTATATACTCCCTCTAGAGCACAAACCAAAAGAAATATCAAGTAACCATACTAACTATAATCCTAATGCTCACCCATCTCATCTTCTCCCATCTCATCATCACTTGTCTCATTATCATCAGTATCCATCTCATCATTAGGTGTCTCATAATAATCACCTATCTCATCATCACCATGATTTGTAGGAGAACTATCATTACGAGTATTAGATGCACCTTCAGAACCAGAATTTGCATTGACATTTAAAGGACGAGGGGGAGGTGGATCTCCATGTTTTGCAGCTTGACATACCATATATTCATACAACATTTGATAGTTTGCATTTTGATTGGCCTCATACCTTAGACGTTTCCTTTCACTCCTTAGACGTTTCCTTTCACTTTCAGCTAATTGTTCCTTTAATTTTTTTCACTTCTTGAGAGGACTGCTGAAGTGCAACTTGTGTTACAAAATCTGAGGATGAAACATGACCAGACTTTTTGCTCCACTTCTCATTGGGCCTTCCAGGTAGCCTACCTTTTTTTACACCCCGACAGCCTCTTCATATAATTTCAAGCCAGGATCATCGACTCCATTCACAGGATCTGCAGGCTCCAATCCATTTGCCTCACGTAATTTGTTTGCATAAGTTTCCTATAAGAAAAATATGCAAAAATTTCTTGTTAGCTAATAATGGCAATGATAAGACCCTTTTAAGCAGCAACAAACTCTTTATAGCAACTGTTAAATATATAGCAGACGCCCATACATAAAACTCATTTCATTTCAACAACAATGATAAGTTTTTTGTTCAGCAACAATAAACATATAGAAAGATCTTTATATGCAATGATAGCTACTCTGAGATAATTTGGCTGGCCTGAATGAGTTTTTGCGTTTGCTTGAATCTATACAACAGCAAACTTGCTTCTCTGTACCGTTAAACAATTAATTTTGTTAGCAAGATTTTTCGACAATTCCAGTTGTATCTAAACAAAATCACAAACAACAAATGGCCATTGTACTCCATATTTTACTTGTACAAAGCTCCTGACCAAGTAAGTTACACTAGAAGTATAGAGACTGAAAGAGAACAATAGTAATAAAAGAAAGGAAATTGACATCTGCATTCTTTTTTTATTGAAATAGAGAGTAACAAAAGAAACCATGAACCTAGAAATACTTGACCACCATCTCCTCGGTGATCAAAACAGGTGGTATACCTTCATGCACGAACCAAACATCAAGAAGCTTGCATTACCAAGATGGTCTTACAACGGAAATACTCTAGTAGGGTAATTTGTAACTCAAATTGGTTGGATCATTCTCGGTCATGAAAATATTTCCAGCATGCATCACCAAATGCTCATCATTGCTGGTTAGTCATACTATCTATTATGGACTTTCACCTTTTTTCAGTCTGGGTAAACTTTGACAGAGGCGCTGCTACTGAACATAACCTCAACAGGGTCATGTATATATTGTGCAATGGTTATACGTTTGATAAGTCCAATCAGGTTTACCCTATGGAACCCATATCTTATACCTGCTGCTATTGCTATTGTTGCCACCTTTCTTTTATTCACATAATTTAATTTACCCTTAAGAGCAGAATTCTCCATAAAGACAGGACATAATTTCATCTTATGTAAACCCTACGATCATATAGTCGTAACAACTCTTACAATTATATTCAAAATCTCCAAAGTTCAGCTCATCTTCGTGTTTGTCATCCTAACCATTTACTATGTGGCTTCTTTCTTTACCACATGTGGTATACATCTAACGTACAGTCAGGTCCTGCCAAGATTATATATGGGATAGCCACACAAGAAGTATGATCAACAACAAAGGACTCGCTCAAGCCTATATTATCCTGACTCCTAAACTTTCATTCCTCCAATTTCGACAGTAGCCACATCAGCAAGATGACCTTAGCAAAGATTCATTGCCTTATAGTTCCAGCCTTCCAGGTAGTTGGTGCTCAATGTCCGATAATTCAAATAAATTACACTTAAATAGCCGAGTGGTCATATAACAAAGATGAATATTTGAACCTAGGAATTACCGAAAACAAAAGAAAAAAACAAAATTCCTGTAACCATTCAAGTTCTTATTATTTTAAATATTGATGGTTTTTGTACCAAGTATATTGAACTACAAATCTATAAACAAAAGCACATTGCAAAAAAAAAAAAAGAGATTAAATATTTCTTGTCAAAAAAAAAAAACTAACCGAAAAAATCTCAGCATCTTCGGTGATAAATTTCTTCTCGGTGCTACCTCCGCGTTTAGTCAAGTGAGTCTCATTAAACAATTCCCATTGAGTTGGAGGACGACCTAAAGACTTCCACTACACATTGCAATAAAAAGAGATTTAATATTTACTTACAGAATATTAGTTCAAATCATATAAGAACTTATATCATACCAATGTCAGCTTTCGTTCCTCGAATGTCTTGTTCCTGATGCATGAGGTATCCCCTTCTTGGAGGCCCTATTCTTTTTGCGTAACTCACTAGCTTTCACAAACTCTGGACACACCCAATAGTCGCATAATTCTTTCCATACTGATGGGGTTGTCCACTTAGGAGATGATTTCTAGCAGCAGCTATTGATCCATGTTTTTTCTCAGCTTGTTCCTTCCAGCGATGCATGAGTTTTGGTTAAAGTCTTACAGCTACTTCCTCCCAAACTATTCTTCCCTTGGCCTGTTCTTCGGGCGATTCAAACCTAAAATATCTCTGAAAAACAAAAAGTTATTACACCAAAATAAAAAAAGTTTACATAGTGTATCTTCTAATAGTTTAAGCCAATTTTTTTTAAAAAAGGCATCGAATTGGAGATGAATTACCAAGAACTCTCCCCAAAGAAGATCCAATTTATCCTTCCACATGATCCAATTTGTTCTACACTGATTGAAGTGATTTCTAAGCAATGGAGCAATCTTTGTACGGGTTTGAATAGGCAGCAATCTGGTTGTTAGTGGAGATTAAACAGAATTAAAAAATATATCAAATACCAGAACAAGTTCCCCCCCCCCTCTCAAAATGCAATTTAAGCAATAAACTTACGTGTGTGTAAGAACAGTCACTAAAATCATTGTTTCTCCTTCTTTCGGAGCATTTACACCCAATGTTATACCCCTTTTCTTCATTTGTTGAGGTTGTGATTCTGCGTGTGCGTGATCAGAGGAATCCTCAATTACATTTTCTACACGAGGGCCTAATGTTGAGTTAACAGGAGCCGAATGTCTATTGTTATCCACCAATTGTGATTGATTATTCCCTGATTCCCTACCACCAATTGAACTTGTGCCATTGCCATTTATTCCCCTTCCTATTCCTGGAATCGATTTAAAAGTGAAATTGATATTATACATTGAATCAAATTAAAGCACTAACTTGTTCACAAATGAAACTAAAGAATAAAATTGAAATTAAAAAAAAAAAAAAGAATAACAATTGAAACTGTGTCATTACCATTTATTCCCCTTCCTCTTCCGATTATTGGAACTCCAATTCTTGAAACTGGAAAGCAATGGAACTTGAAATTAAACATTGGTATTGCTTAAAATAAAGTATAATAGTAAAAAAAAATTAGATAAGAATACCATTAGAGGCTAACTCTGAGTTAACAAAAGTTGGCTGCCTATTGTTATCCATATTTTCTGGTTGAATGTTCCTTGAATTGGACTCCCTTCCAACAATGGGATTTGTGCCATTCGTTCCCCTTCCGATTCCTGCAACTCCAAGGAATACAATGGGACTTGAAATCTTACATTGGTTTTGCATAAAATAAAAAATAAATAAAAATTTATAGATAAAAAAGTAATTCATTAATTAAGGACATATTTTCTGTAAAAAAACCATTACCAGCAGGGGTGTTGTTACTCATAGAACCTCTACCATGTGATTGTTTTCCACCTCTACCTCTCATTGCCATACCTGAGAAAGAAAAGAAACAAAATATTTCAAAAGATCAATCAGAACCACAGAAGCTGTTATCCAGAATCTGCAAAACGGACCAAACATAAAAATAGTCCCATTCCAACATGTCATAAAAATAGTTGCAATGAAAACTTGCAAGTCAGAGGCATAAAAATAGTCTCATTCCAACATGTCATAAAAATAGTCCCAATTAATCTAACTGATAGACCTCCAAGGATGTTCAGGAAGCATTGTCGAGTCTGATATTTGCTGCCTCAAGGTGTGGTGAAATTCCAGAGCTCCATTCGCTACGTTGTCTATTCCAGGAACGTTTTGGCCAGGAGTTTGAAAGGGTTAATGTTCAGTTGCTTCCTTGTAACACCGTTAATTCTGAACTAAAGCAAAACCTAAGTAGACATGTTTTATCTGACGATGAAAAGCGCAGAATAGCAAATGAGATAGAAAAAGAGTATAAACTTACTACAGAGATTCTAATCAATGACCAAGACTCTGTTCCTGAAAACCAAAATGAAAACCAAAAGGTAACTTCTAACTTCACTACAGTTCTCTCACACGCTCTGTTATATAAACACACTTAGTAATGTTCCCTAAATCTAACATAATCTCATTTGCTTGCAGCTTTGACTCTCTAATATGAGGGCTACAAAGTTTGAAGATATGGTACGGAAAATTGGCTCCAAAGTTTCTCATCATGAAGAGCCTCGGTTCAGTCATGTTCAGCCCAAGTTTCCAGACTATGATAATTTAGTTGTCAAATTCACAGATCGCAAGGAAGATCGTGTGCAGAAAAGAGGGTGGATGTGGTGTCAGTAGAGAAACTGCCCTTGCCCCCCCTCAACACATCTTGCCTGTTTCCATTGGTGTTCTCGAAGAGAGAACCATATGTAATGTAGTTTCTGTTCTAATCCTAAGAAGAGAGTTACAGTGAGGTGTGAAAAGAAAAGCGCATATTTTATTACAGATGATTCAGAATTTAAATAAATCTCAAAACACATTTTAGATATTCAATGTATTTTCACTTGGCAGGGATGTTCAAGATACACAGATTAAATAACACAGTAACTTGAGTACATGATATTTCATGAACATCACGGTGCAACAATTAATTACTCTCTCCGTCCCAAAATGAATGCCAAAAAATAAATAAATCAAATGTTCTTGAAATTCGATTTTTTTTGGACATTCATTTAGGGACAGAGGTCGGTCGTATACCATCAAAAAAAAAAAAAAAAAAGTTTTGAGGACACAACAAGTATCAATCATATATAGAATCTCACATGCTCTTATTATCACTTTCAGTAAAGACAATTAAAAAAATCTTCACGGCCCAATCGAAAAATTAAAAAAATCTTTTCTTTCATAATAAATATCTCCCTCGATTGCATCTTCACCAACCTCCATGGTAGTAAAACTCGGGATTCTCTATAGTGTTTCACGGCCCAATCGAAAAATTAACTTCCCTCGATGGGCTACAATGGGCTAATGAAAAAATTCAGTCCCTTGATGGGCTGGCTGCCTCTGAAATAATTGATTTTTTCTTTCATAATAAATATCTCCCTCTCTTTCCCATTACAAACTACACATTTTTTTCATAGGGAACTACACATTTTTTTCATAGGGTGTCTCACTACAAATTACTCCCTCCGTCCCATTCAAAAAGGCACAAAGTTTCATTTTTGATATCATTTAAAAAGACACACTCCCAAAATGATTTTTTTTTAACATTTCTTTATTCATAAGACCCACTTGTCATACTCACTTTTCATACTCATAACACATACTCCAATAACACTTTTCCTTAATCTCATAAAAGAAGTATTTGTCATCCCATAACAAATTGTACCTAAATTAGATAAGAATACGATTACCAGCAGGGGGGTTGTTACTCATAGAACCTCTACCAAGTGATTGTTTTCCACCTTTACCTCTCATTGCCATACCTGAGAAAGAAAAGAAAAAAAATATTTCAATAGGGATGAAATATTTATATATAGATTGATTAAAGAAACCACCAATATCACAAATCAGTAATTATATAGGACTGAAATATTTATATATAGATTGATTAGGGATTCATACTAGTAATTTTCACTGCCATCATTGTTCTCATCACCAAAATCATCGGCGTCATTAGGGATATCCTCCTCATTATCATCATTATCGATGGAATCATCATCATTGAGGAAACCACCATCATAATGAGTAAGAAAACCTTCATTGTCATTATCATGTTCAACTTCAAATCCTGGATGGGAGTCATCGTGGAGTGTAAGATTATCATCTTCACGGTCAAACTCACATGAATTTACAACAAGAATCTCATTCTCCTGATATGTGTTTGCAACTTCATCTTGCTCATTTTCCACAACATCATAAGTGTTCCTTGCTTTAGTCAAAATAACAGTTGACCAGCCTTCCTTTTTTGACACATGACTTGCATAGAACACTTGAACAACCTGAGATGCAATCACAAAAGGTTCATATGACCTTAGTCTTGATTTTGTATTCACCTTGGTAAATCCATACTTATCGACTTCAACCCCTTTTTTTGTATCATACCATTCACATTTAAACAAGAAAATTGTGTTCCCTCCATAGTAACCTACATCAATGACCTCCTCTAAATGTCCATAATAGTCTTCATTACTTCCTTGGACTAAAATTCCACTATTTTGAGTTGCCTTTCTTTGCTCCATTTTCTTTGTATGAAAGCGAAACCATTAACATTGAAGCCATTATAACTAATCACATTTCTATGGGGCCCCTCTGCTAATATCCTCAAATGGAAATCATTGTCATTTTGAAACTGCTGATGAAACCATTCAACTAGGGTAGAGTAGTGTTCTTGATCTACTTGAAATTCAGACATATTCGGATGAAGCTCTTTCACTAAAGCCCTATGTTCACTGGAAATAAGATTTAAAAACAACTCATATATTAGAATATTGATTAAATTAATGAATTTTAGTTCTAAATTGTGTTACAAAAGAGATACTTACTTTATTTTATCATAAGCTCTCTCATAATCACAGTTGATTAAGATGTATAAGGATATAGCCCTAAGTTCTTCACATAACAAGCAACGGTTTTTTCCCTTGCCTAAGGCACGACCACTTGGTGCAAAAACTGGTACTTCTCCTTCATATTCTTGTTGACCCCCATCATCATTTCGATCGGTTCTATTGAACTTGGTAAGAATACTAGAGTCAAAATAATGAGAACAAAAGTTGGCAATTTCCTCAATCCAATATGCTTCTGTAATGGAGCCTTCTGGACAAGCTTTATTGCGCACCTTTTTTTTAAGGTATTGGATGCACCTTCATATTTAAAAGAAATATATATACACATATTAAGTGAGAAAATATCATGAATTGGTTTTCTAGTTGAAAAAAAAATCAAAAGGAAAGTTGAAAACACTATAGGTTATTACCTTTCAAATGGATACATCCAGCGATATTGCATCGACCCTCCTAATTTGGCCTCATATGCCATGTGAATTGGTAGGTGCTCCATAGAATCAAAGAAAGGAGGAAAAATCATCTCAAGCTTACATAAAGTTTCAACTATACCTGATTCAAGCTTATCTAACTCTTCTTCTTTATATACCTTTGAGCATATACCACGAAAAAATTGGCTCAATGCATTTAAAGGTTCCCAGACTTCCTTGGGTAAGAATTCACGAAAGGAAATTGGCATGAATCTCTCCATTAAAACATGACAATCATGTGTCTTAAGCCCAGATATCTTGCACTCCCTCGGGTTAACACACCGAGAAATATTTCCAGCATACCCATCTGGGACTTTTAGCAACTGCAACCACTCATACACTTGCTTGCTTTGTTCATTTGTCAATGTGTACTTGGCTTTTGGCAATATCGGATTTCTATCTTGCCTCTCTATTGGATGCAATTCTGCTCTAATGCCAAGAATTTTTAAATCTTTGCGAGATTTAAGTTGTCTTTGGTTTTTTGGTTAACATTCATTACAGTATAAAAATATTATCAAAAACATTCTTCTCAATGTGCATCAAGTCTAAGTTATGTCGAATCAAAAGTTTACTCCAGTACGACAACTCAAAGAAAATACTTTTCTTTGTCCAATTATGATCAACCCCAAACCCACGAGTTTTTTCATCACTATTATTCCCTTTCCCTAAGGTGATCGAATCAAATTCAGTTACATAAGCCAAAATTTCATCTCCACTTTTTCTTCGGGGTGCCATTTTACGCTCACTTTATTATTAAACTTGTGCTTATCAGACTGCCATCTATGCTTAGGACTCAACCATCGACGATGACACCCAAAGTAGCACGGCTTACTGCCTTCTGTAAGGTTAAAAGCTATACTAGTATCTAAACAACAAGGACATGAATTCTTTCCATGTGTGATCCACCCGGATAACATACCATATGCAGGAAAGTCACTTATAGTCCCCATTAGAGCAGCCCTCATGTTGAAATTTTGTTTGAGTGAAATGTCATAGGTGTCGACCCCTACATTCCACAATGTCTTTAACTCATCTATCAATGGTCCCAAATATACATCAAGTTCTCTACCTGGGCTTTTAGGACCAGGAATGACCAAAGGCATAAACATGTATTCTGGCTTCATACACATCCATGGTGGGAGATTATAAGGGACAATGAACACTGGCCATGTTGAGTGAGGCTTACTCGAGTGCCCAAATGGGTTAAACCCATCTGTTGCCAAACCAAGTCTAATGTTACGAACCTCTGCAGAAAAGGAAGGATATTGCCAATCAAAATCCTTCCAAGCCACACCATCAGCCGGATGCCTAAGCTCACCCTCAACAATCGTACGCTTTACACTATGCCACCTCATATGTTCAGCTGTCTTTGATGACGAGTAAAGTCTTTGAAGCCTAGGAATAAGTGGAAAATAACGTAAGACCTTTCTCGGAATAGGCTTACGTTTTTCCCTTACGGCAACATCAAACATTTTGTACCTAGGCTCACCACACACAGGACATGTTTTCAAGTCTTTATTATTTCCCCAAAACAAGATACAATCATTTTTGCATGCATGTATTTTCTCACAAGGAAGACCGAGACCCTTCATCATTGCCTTACACTTATAATAAGAATCAGGTAGCTTGTTATCCTCCGGTAGCATACGTTTTATAAACATAAGTATTTGATCTACGCCTTTATTGGGTATGCCATACTCAGATTTAAAGTGTAAAATCTGACTTATGGCACTCAGTGTGGTATAAGACTTACAACTCTTCCACAACGGCTCATTAGAAGACTCGAACAAGTCATAAAACATTTTAGATTGAACATTAGGATTCTCATTATAAGGCTCAAAGTTTGGACCCGCTGCTTCCATTAACATTTCATTAGCCCAGCTCTCATTATTTCCCTCATCCTCAATATTAATATCCATCTCAATGTCGGATTCCCCGTGTCTACTCCACCTTTTATAGTCAGAAACAAATCCATTTAAAAGTAGACACATACGTACAGATTCTCTTGTTTTGTAACAACTAAAATCACATTTGGTAGATGGACACCGAATCATGCCATCCTCCACATAATCAAGGTGCGAAAATGTAAAGTCCAGAAACTCTTCTACCCCCTTAATAAATATTGCACGGTTGGACTTATCATTCAAATTCACATACATCCAATCTCGATTAGACATGATTCCTGAAAAAAATTATAAATTGTATTTAAACTTGACTAAAACGAGTTGCACTTAACAAACCATAGCATCATAACATGCCAGAATGCAAGCATTTTATTGGGAAAAAAAGTTTGTATTGGAAAAAAAAGAAAAAAAAATCCACTATTCAAAATTTCTTAGCTTGACAAAAGAGTTTAAAAACTTAAGAAGAAAATAATATCAATTAAAATTGATTATAAGAAAAAAAGGAAAATAAATTAGAGATCAAAAGAATAAACACAAGGAAGATGTGATCAAATCAGAAGTCAACGCACATAACACATGCAAATATTATCAGATTAACCAAAGGGAAAATGATTAGAGGGTGAAGAATAAACAACAATAATCAACGGAAGCCTAAAACCTCACTTAACAACAAATTAGAGTGGGAGGTCCAACATAGAAGAGGGGAATTTCTCTACTAAGAACATTACAGGAGTGACAATGATGAGTTAAAATAAATATCAAGAACCTCGGAGCAACTTAACAATGTGTCAGGCAAGTGTCTTCATTTGCTAGGATAAATTAGAGTGGGAGGTCCAACAGAGACGAGGGGAATTTCTCTACTAAGAACATTACAAGAGTGATAATGATGAGTTAAAATAAATATCAAGAACCTCAGAGCAACTTAACAATGTGTCAGGCAAGTGTCTTCATTTGCTAGGATAAGTGGGGGTATTGGGTCATAACCCCACTTATCCCAGCAAATGTATAGAAAGAACATACAGTATGCACATAAACATCATACAATGACTTTTGACAGTCAACGACCACTAAGAGTCTAATAGATGCAAATAAGGATGGCATGTAACAAATTTCTCGTCAATTTGGAGCACAACCGATTTACACAAATTTATCCGATACACAATAACTTGGAAGACTTGGTAATATATCCATATTTGACGCAGCGGAATCAACACAAAAGGAAAACCACATTGGAAATCCATGAAAATTAGGGGAAGAACACCAGGAATTAAACCCTAATTTTGGGTTACAAATAAACCCCAAATCGAGAACTTAGCTAATCAACAAAAATACACCAACAAAATATACCAAAACAGTCAAAATTTGACTTTTCAAAATCAAATAAAACTATCTTAAATTCATACAAGACTCAATATTTGTATACTTATAGACCAATTTCGAATCAAAATGGTCAAATCCATGTTAAAAACTCAAAATATGAGGGGAATTATACCTCTTTAACTGGCTCGGATTGGAGAGAGAGACTACGAGCGGAGAGAGAGAGACGATCGGAGGGAGAGACGGCCGGAGCGGAGAGAGGCTGAGCGGAGAGAGGCTGAGCGGAGAGACGACGGAGTGGGAGAGACTACTGGAGCGGAGAGAGGCAGAGCGGGGAGCAGAGACGGGAGAGAGCGGATAGAGAGAGAAAGCGGATAGAGAGAGAGGCGCTTGATTTATTTAGGTATCTGAGATGAGATTTATTTCTTATTTTTTATATCATTTAAGGTATTAAGTGATTGCATTGGCCGTCACCTTTTATTAAATTATTTTTTTCATGTATTTATATTATTAAATTATATAATTAATCAAATGTGATTGCAAAAGTCATCACAGTTTTAAAAAAGCGATCACGTTTGATTTTTCATATTCCCTCCTTTTTTCCCGCGTTGACGCTCCGGATGAAAATACCAAACGTGATTGCACATGTGATTGCACTGCCATCTCCTTAAGGTAACGTGATTGCTTTTTATTTCCGTCTCCTTATCTGGTCTATGGAGACTGATTTTTTTAGCCATCACAGAAAGCAGTCACAAAAGGCTATTTTTCTTGTAGTGTATGTATTGTGAATGCTTTAGATTATTAAAATTTGTCAACGATTGTTTTAGTTTATTTGGTGAGTGTGCTTTGTCAAAAAAATAACACGATGGATTGGATTAAAATTGAATTGAATTGAAATAATGTGAGCGAGAAACATACCTCTTCCTCATGACCTATGAGCGACAACTTAATTGATACTCTGTGGGTAATTGATTTCCATGAATCAGAGACTAGTCTCCGATTACAGCATAATCAGACATTGGTCTCCGATTCATGGAAAACGATTACCCGGAGAGTATCAATTAAGTTGTCGACTCATAAGTCACGAGGACAAGAAAGATTTCTCGCACACATTATTTCAATTCAATTCAATTTAATTTTTAATCCAGTCCATTGTGTTAATTTTTGTTTTTTCTTGAACATTTAATCTCAAGGAGCTATATGTATTGGGAATATATTGTTTCCTATTGTTAAAGTTGTATATTTTAATATTTTTAGTGTATTTAGATATGAGTTCTAGTAGAGCGGGCAGGAAGACATGCCCCGTGTACACATCTATTACTGGGACGCAACCGTCCCAATCTGATACAGGTGCTACCGGTACTGATGATATCGACCCTACACTTAGTAGTACCAGATCCACCTCTGGGGCCGATACTACTCATAGTCCTACTCCTGTCGATTCTGAGGGGATTTCTCCAGATATCGCCACATTATATACAGTAAGTAACTCTTCATTAATTTGATATAAGTTGGTTCCTTTTTGTTTTATATATAATTCATTATTTAAGTTAAAATGTTATTATATAAATATACTTGGCAGGTTTATAGGTGCATACCCTATCCCCGGGATAAAGATTGGGCAGTATTGTCGGTCTCGGGTCATGCCAGAGTTTTGGCCCAACTGGAAATCATTGCCACGGGAAGAGAAGGAGAATGCTTGGGAGGAGTTTAAGGTAATGTGTTAATGGTTTTTATTTAATACTTAAATCTTAGTTTGTTATTAAAATGTTATAATTAATAATGATTATACTCTTTTAGTTTTGTAATGTTATCATTATATGTTGTAGTTGAAATTTACATGGACGCCAGATATCGACGAGGCGTCGATTAAATTTGTTTTCAAGAAACAGTGTTCGAAGTTATTACGGGATCATATTGGTAACATATTTATCTATCCTTAATTAGTTTAATTAACAATGATTATACTCTTTTAATTTTATAATGTTATCATTATATGTTTACGAGATATTCATATTTTTTATAGGTACCACGAAGTCTAAATTTTATATTAAGCGGCTCGCGGCGGGATTACAGCCCTTGACACCTCCTTGGATGACCGATGAGGTGTTTCTTCGCTTTTGCGAACATTGGTCGTCGGATGAGGCGATAGTTATCGCCCAACAGGCTCGGGCAAATAGAGCAGGCTCCTCGGGGTTGGCGACAAAGCATACGATGGGGACGATACCAGTCGGCGAGCATCACTACCGTATGGTATGTATGTTAGTTTAAATGTAGTGTATGCATACTTTGAAATTAGTTTATATACGTATGTTAGCTGGGGAGCCATTTTGATGCTATGAAATCCATGGTTTTAGTTTAATTGACTTTGAAACTAAACAGACGGCCAGAGATGCACGTTGTTGGTGGGTGTTAGTGTAAATGATAAGAAATACATGGGGTGTTAGTTTAAATGTAGTGTATGCATGCTTTTAAATCATTTTATGTACGTATGTTAGCTGGGAGCCATGTTGATGCTATGAAATCCATGGTTTTAGTGTAAATGTAGTGTATGTTTTCTTTTCTAAGATTACCCCTAAATCCTAATGAAAGTAAATATTATACTCACAACTTTAGTGATTAAAGAGAACATTTTTTATCACAAGGATAATATGGGAAGCTAAATGTTGCATTTATACCATTTCAAAATAATAATCTCGCTTCTTTTATTTATAGAAAAAGGAACATGGCCCGAATGTCAGTTTTTTGGATGTTTTCGTTAGCACCCATGTTCGAGCTCCTACATCGCCCGATCAACCTCCGCAATGGGTTGACGATCGCTCTACATTGGCCTTTGTAAGTAAACTATCATTAAATGACTTGATTTTGAATATGTAAATTTATTTATGTACATTGTGTATATGATTATATTTGTTTGTTTTATTTTGACAGAGTACATATCAAGCCGCCGTTGTTCTCGAAGGTACTCCTCCCGCCGCCCCGTTCCTTTCGTGCCTCCTGAAGTTTGGCGCCGCTCACCTCGGATGGACATCCAAAGAGAGGAGACCGAGTGTTAGGGATGGGGGATCACGGGCTGCAATGCCCATCGACATCGACCGGCCGTCGGCCAAATGTTTTCACGCCCGATATTCAGAATGATTTGAGGATCGACACTCTGGAGGCTGAGTTGGCTGAGGAGAGACGCGTGGATGCAGAGGCTAGGGAAAAGCTTTCGAAGGCTTTGGAGGCTCAGACGCAGATGTAGGTGGAGAATGATCGGCGTCAGGTGGAGAATGCTAGAAAATTTGCGATGTTGATGGCCCAGATGCAGAATCAGCAGCAGCAGGGTAATTTCCTCCCCAATTCCCCCCGAGTTGATTTCGTACTATTTTATACTTTTGTAGTAACATTTGTGATATTTGTTTGTAATAACATTTTGGGTAATGGGATGTCCCCGCCCCGCCTCCCCACCGATTTGGTACCCGCGGGAGCCCCAGCCCCCCGATTTGGTACGCTGATATTTGGGTTTTAGATTTGTAGTTTTAGTTTTATCTTTATCAATTGAATTGTTATATCAGGTACAAAAAAAATTGGTTAATTGATATTTTAAAGTATTATTTTTTTATTTTATTGCATTATCAACGACGAAAATTTCCGTCGCTGTATTAATTAATTTTAATTAAATTTTTATTCCAGCGACGAAAATTTCCGTCGCTATGTCAATTTATTTTAATTTAATTTAATTAAATTTTTATTTTCACCGGCGGAATATTCTATCGCTGGAATTAAAATTTAATTAAAATTAATTAATACAGCGACAGAAATTTTCGTCGCTGAATTAATTTAATTAAATTAAATTTTTATTCCAGCGATGGAATTTTCCGCCGTTGAAATTAAAAATTAATTAAATTAAATTATCTCAGCGACGAAAATTTCTGTCGCTGTAATAAAAATTAAATTAAATTAAATTAAATTAATTCAGCGACATAAATTTTCATCGCTAATATCAAAAGATCACCGACGGAATATTAATTCCGTCGGTAAAATCAAAAGTATACCGACGGAATTTGGTCCGTCGGACCACTGCGGCGGGATGATAACGGCGGAACACCGACGGAATTTTTCCGTCAGTGATGAACTTTAGCGATGAAATTTTGACTTTAGCGGCGGAAATTTTCGCCGCTAAAACATGTTTTTCTGGTAGTGTAAGGTGGGGAAGAAAATGGTGAAGACATTGAAAAGTGGTGTGTGAGGTGGGGGAAGCAGGGGACGATGGAGTGGTTTGATCGGTGGTGGGTAAGTAGGCATGTAGGTGGGGGAGTGGTTAGGAGCGGTGGTGGGTTGGGAAGTTTCTCTTCTGCAAAATCAGATCCGGGTATAAATTAATTAGGAGATCTATTATTTTAACCCCTTATAATTGGAAAAATATTTTAAAGGTCAAAACTTTAAATATTACACATATGCATCCTATCAATTTCAATTCGAAATTTTAATTGTAATATCAGTTAAGTTATTAACATTCGCTAACATTTATTAACGATTTGGGTTGATTTGATTAATTTATTAATAGTACACATGTTAATTCGATAGTTTAGATAGTATGAGTATTATTTTGGTTGCATTCATATAATACGTGGGTCGTTTTGATTGTTTACTTCGGAGAAAGTATTTATTTAGTTTAGTTTAGTTATTAAGATAATGGGCAAATTGTAATTTAGTTACCTGAGTTTTACATGTTGTTTCAATTGATTATCGAGTTTGCCTTTGTCACAACATATAGTTTGCTATTTTTTTGCAATGTGGTGTAAAAATGAACAAATCGTTAATATTTTAATGAAATTGGATGAATAAGCTAATAAGCTTCTTTAAATTAAAAATTACAGCATTGACCATTATAATTTAACTAGTTCAGATTTTTCGAAGTTAAATACTTATTTGATATCAAAGAGGTAAATCTGTATACTACGAAATTAATAATGAATTAGTGACCATAAACGACAAAATTATTATGTAAAGAGGGGGATAATACAAATCAACCCCTTATATAGCATACTCCCCCGTAGATCGCCCCTTTCCCTCTCTTTCCCTACCAAGCTCTGTTAAGCATACCAAGGATCCTCCAAAGAATCCTCCAAAGAATCCGTCTGGAACATGATTTACTTCTCATTATCTTGTAAAATATTTCAGTTTTTATTTTAGTATATCTTGTATTTAAATTCAAATTTTTTGTATATCATTTGTAATAGATTAGGAGATAGTCAAAATCCCATAGAACTCTCTCAAATTTTTGTATAAATACATCACAAGGATCAATAGAAGTATTATCTTTTGCAATTCTTTCATGGTATCAGAGCCATATTGATCTAAAACCACCTTCTCAAAATTTCGGCACACCACCAACACCATGGTTGAATCCGCCTCCACCTCTGTTCTTATGTCGGCTCACCTTATACACTCCCAAAATCGTGGTCACTCATTTCGTGCACCATCCCCACCCCTCCTTCCCACTCCACCAAATCAGCCCAATCCCACATCCGCTGCCTCCTCCAAAACCTTTAAGGGAAAATGCCAATACTGTCGCTTTGTTGGCCATTTCATATCTGAATGTCGTCAATTCAGCCGAGACTACCCCACTGTCACCTTCCCGCCTCCCCCTTCCTTCAATCGTAACCCTCGCCGTTCTACTACCACCCCACCACAAGTCCACACTGCTGAACTCCCCCACCCTCTTGGCTTATGGACAGTGGTGCCACCAATCACATCACCAATAACCTCTCCAACCTCTCTCTTCACCACCCCTATGTTGGTAGTGATGATGTTATCATTGGAGATGGTTCCACCCTTCCTATTGCAAATATAGGTTCTTTCTCTATCTCTCTCTTTCCCTTGTCCATTGTTTTCAATAACGTCTTACATGTCCCTCGTATCTCTCGAAATATTCTTTCTATTTCTCAATTCTGTAAGGATAATAATGCAACTGTTGAATTCTCACAATCTTCCTTCCTTATCAAGGCCAACCATTCCAACCAGATCCTCCTCAACGGCAAGCTTGAAAATGGTGTCTACATCTGGACTCCACCCTCTCCTCAAGCTCATGTCGCCACTACCTCATCTCTTCAATCATGGCATCACAACTAGGACACCCTGCTCCTCCAATTATTTCCCTCTTAAATAAACAGTTTTCCTTATCAATTCCTTCGCTTTCTTTCTCTCATTGTAATTCTTACAAAATCAACAAAAGTCAGAAACTCCCGTTTGATATATCTACTCTTGAATCTCATGCACTTCTTGATATTATCTTTTCTGATGTGTGGACATCCCCCATTCACTCTTATGATCATTACAAGTACTATGTTATATTCGTGGACCACTATATAAAATATACTTGGCTATATCCACTAAGACATAAATCTGACACCTTTGCTACATTTAATCGTTTCAAACTACTTGTTGAGAAATATTTTTCCCGTTCCATTCGTCAATTTTTCTCTGACAATGGTGGCGAATACCTTAAACTTACACCATCTCTCCTCCAAAATGGAATTTCCCACCTCACCTCCCCTCTTCATACACCCGAACATAATGTCTTTGCTGAACGCCGTCATCGACATATTGTTGAAACCGGCCTCACTCTTCTCTCACAATCTCAACTTCCTCTCATATTCTGGTCACATGCTCTAACTACTGCCACATACCTCATCAACCGAATGCCCACAACGAACCTCAATAATGAGTCCCCGTTCTTTCGCCTCTTCCAAACTCAACCAAAATATCACAAACTTCGATCTTTTGGGTGCCTCTGTATCCTTGGTTACGTCCTTACTCCATTCACAAATTAGCACCTGAATCTACTCCATGCATTTTTGTTGGCTACTCTCCATCTCAAAGTGCGTACCACTGTCTCGACCCTACAAACCATCGTCTATATACCTCTCGACAAGTCACCTTTATCGAAACTGTATTCCCTTATCTATCTCTCACCAACACCACCCCTTCCTCCCCTCCAATCTCCCCCTCCTAATGGTGTACCTTCTCCCTTCCCATTGTTCCAGTTACTGCCCCTCCCTCACCCAACATTGATCCTCCCTATCCCACGCCAATTCCTGCCTCAGTCATTGTGGGCGACAACCCAGCCCATGTGAGCGACCGCCCACCCTCAAATCCCAACAACTCAGAATCTGCTGTTCACTTGGGCGACCGCCCATCCCAAGTGAGCGACCGCCCATCCTCAACTCCCACCCATTCTGATTCCGCTGTTTACCTGGGCGACCGCCCATCTCCTAGTGAGCGACCGCCCATAAACCATACCTCTGATACATCAGTTTCCACACCTGAACCACTTGTTACCACTGTTCCCCAATGCTCTATTGTAACCCGACTCACCAACAACATTGTCAAACCAAACCCCAAATATGCTCATCTTGCCTCTTTGTCCTCACCTACATCCCTTCCTACCACTACTAAACAAGCTCTCTCCACCCCTCACTGGCATGATGCCATGCTTGATGAGTACAATGCCCTTATTCAAAACAACACCTGGACTCTCGTACCCTCCCATGAAGCTCCCAATATTGTTGGTTGCAAATGGGTCTTTCGCATCAAATACAACCCGGACAATACTATCCAAAAATACAAAGCCCGCCTAGTTGCCAAAGGGTTTCATCAACACCCCAGTCTTGACTGCTCAGATACATTCAACCCTGTTGTCAAACCTGTCACTATCCATCTCATTCTTTCCCTTGCCATCACTCAAGGCTGGTCCCTACGCCAACTTGATGTTAATAATGCCTTCCTCCAAGGTCATCTTTCTGAAACTGTCTATATGTCTCAACCCCCGGGTTTTGAAAACACCACCCAACCCTCTCATGTCTGTCGTCTCTCCAAAGCTATATACGGTCTCAAACAGGCCCCTCGTGCTTGGTACACTGCTCTCAAATCCTTTCTACTCTCCTTTGGCTTCACAACATCCCTAGCTGATCCTTCCTTATTTCTTTTCAACCATAGCTCACATCGTCTTATACTTCTTGTCTATGTCGATGACATAATTGTCACTGGCCCTTCTATCTCCTTTCTCCAATCCTTCATTGACAGCTTGGCCACTCGTTTCTCTCTTAAAGACCTTGGTCCCCTCTCTTTCTTTCTCGGTATTGAGGTCACACCCAATCCTCATGGTCTTCTCCTAACCCAATCCAAATATATCACTGACATTCTCTCACGTCATAACATGCTATACTCAAAACCCTCTTCCACACCTATGGCCACCTACCCACCTCTTTCTGCCACCCCCCGAACACCCATCTGCAATCCTTCGAAATACCGTGCAATTATTGGCAGCCTTCAATACCTATCTCTCACTCGCCCTGACATAGCATTCTCTGTCAATAAGCTAGCACAATATCTTCATCACCCACAAGAATCCCACTGGACTACACTTAAACGTCTCCTCCGCTATCTCCATGGGACCATTCATATGGGACTCCAACTCTTCAAGAACTCTCCATCCTCTCTTCATGCCTTTTGCGACGCTGATTGGGCCGGTGATAAAGATGACTTCGTCTCTACCACTGGCTTTCTTGTCTATCTTGGTCGCAACCCACTTGCTTGGTCCTCCAAGAAACCACGAGCTATTGCTCGCTCCTCCACTGAAGCAGAATTCCGTGCCATCGCTGCTACAACTGCTGAAGTAATTTGGGTCACAAACCTTCTATCTGAACTCGGTATCTCATCCTCTTCACCTCCTGTCATCTACTGTGACAATCTCGGGGCCACCACCTACTCAGCCAACCTAGTTTTTCATTCTAGGATGAAGCACCTTGCTCTAGCCTTTCACTTTGTGTGAGAACAAGTTCAACTTGGCACTCTAAGGGTTCAACATATCTCCGGTACTTATCAACTCACAGACGTTCTTACAAAACCTCTACCTCGTAAG
Organism: Adenophora triphylla var. japonica; assembly: GCA_022495995.1. Classification (NCBI taxonomy): domain Eukaryota; kingdom Viridiplantae; phylum Streptophyta; class Magnoliopsida; order Asterales; family Campanulaceae; genus Adenophora; species Adenophora triphylla. The sequence goes on from JAFEMH010003411.1 coordinate 95,500, forward strand.
CGGTTCACATCATTGATCTCCAAGATCGGACTTATTCTTGGAACGTCCGTCTTACGGGAGCATGTTAAGCATACCAAGGATCCTCCAAAGAATCCGCCTGGAACATGATTTACTTCTCATTATCTTGTAAAATATTTCAGTTTTTATTTTAGTATATCTTGTATTTAAATTCAAATTATTTGTATATTATTTATAATTAATTAGGAGATAGTCAAAATCTCATAGAACTCTCTCAAACTTTTGTATAAATATATCACAAGGATCAATATAAGTATTATCTTTTGCAATTCTTTCAAGCTCAACTACCCATTTCCACCTCAACTACTGTTGCTTCTTTTGTCCCTCATCATCTCTGGTTTTTCTACCATCTATGCTGCTCTTCTTCCCTTTATTTCTGGCGTCTCTTTCATCGCTTTGTCTCTCTCCCTCCGCCTTTCGATCTAACTGGCGTCTCTTCCGTACCATTTCAGCGCCTTCTCTCTCTCTCCACCTTTTGAACTCCCTCCCTTATTACCGAAGCAAAATTTCGTTTTCAGGTGCTGACTCTTCATCTTCTCCACTCCGCCTATCCCTCGTTGTTGCACCTCTCCACTATTTCACTCTCTTCTCTTTGCCATTTCTTTCTTCTTCTACTTCTTTATATCCAATATACACACATATATATATATATATATATATATATATATATATATATATATATATATATATATATATTAGAGAGGGGACTAGAGAGAGAGAGAGAGGAAGAAGAAAATTTCAGACAAGGAGCTTCACTTTGAGTCCTAGGTCGACGCGAGCGCCTCTAAAACCATTTCAGCCCCACTCTCTCCTTTTTCGTGGTCTATGTTCTTGTCAAAATTGTAGCTGGAGACGACAAGTTATCATTGTCGGCATCGAAAAAATGGGTCGAGCTCTCTTTTCTCATGCTTATTGGTTGGTCTAACCTAACAGATCAAACTAGAATTGGGGAAAATGAAAAATTCAAATGTTTGTTTGTTGGCGGAGAAATTTGGGTGATTGTTAATTGTGGATCTGATTCTAGGAAAATGAAATTCAAAATTATTAATTACTAATGTTGTGGTTACGAGTCTTGTTGTTTTGATGATGTTCATGATAATTTTAATACATTGATACTCCCCCCGTCCCTAAATGTTTGTCTCATTTAACTTTTCAAGCATTTTAATTTAGTGATTTTGAAGCTTTAATTTTGGTTATTTTTACGAACGGTTTGAAAATTATTGATAATATACACCGTCGTTATGTAATACTCCGTCCCTAAATGTTACAAGTTTTGAAAATTTAGTGATTTTGAAGCTTTAATTTTGAAAATGAGACTAACTTTTTGGGACAAAGGAAAAGGGAAAATGGGACAAACATTTAGGGACGGAGGGAGTATTTTATTAGGAAATTGTTGAAATGATTTGTGATGTTATGTGCTGTGAATATGATTACTATTTCGATTTTAGATGATTGTGGTTGTGGGTGTTGTCGTGGTGGTGGGGGTGGACTGTGGAGTAGTTGGTGGTGGTATTGCCGGTGGAGGTGCAGTGACTGAATGTTAGGGGATGTGGTGCATAGAAGGGGGAGGGGGAAAAGATTGAGGAAGTAAATTATTCAAGATTTGTTGTGTTCGTGGTGTTGGAGATGGAGGTTGGTGGTGTCTTTGTTTTAAAATATATAGTATATTTTAAATTAGTTAAACTCTAAGAGTGAATACTGTAATTTTTGAAGAAGTTTGTTAGCTTATTCATCAAATTTCGTTAAAATTTTAATGATCCGTCCATTTTTACATCACATTACAACATAATAGCAAACTTAAGAATCAAATTGTAACAAAGACAACCTCGGTAACCAAATGAAAAAAAGTGTAAAACTCAGTTAACTAAATTGCAATTTACCCAGTGAATAATAAATAATAGGAAGTTGATGACTTTGAAAGTAAAATCAACTTCTTTTTGTAAGAATAAGTTTTATACTTTTATTTTAATTTCGTCTGAAAATATTGCTCTACATAATAGTATGTACCATTAATTTTTTGTTCCAATTAATATCTTGATTATCCTTTTAATATTTAATCTCTCTTTCTTTGGATTCACATTTGTTCACTTCTATGTATTCTTTCTACTTGAATTAATATAAAACTATAAAACTAAATTAATTTGTCAGTTTTAACTTTTAAAAGTGATATTTTTAACTTGTGTTCCTAATTATAACTTAAAAAAAAATAATAATATTATATACATGCAGTGAGGGGAGAAGTGTTTTGGTCTCTAGCGTGGGTAGGTAGTGAAAGTAACATTTCTAATTTGGGAATGATTAAAGATTATTAGAGTAGGTTCATACACTTTGTGCACCCAATTTGACAGCTCTTTTTCAAATCTCATTATGAAAAAGCAACCTACAAAAATAAAAATGCATTTGAAGTACAACATGTTTCCCTCCACCCTCCATTCCTCATTGATCAACACGTTTTACCAGTGTATTCATTTATATAATTTTGAGTCTAATGTACTCGATCAATTTTTTTTTTTTTTTGCAATCATTCATATGACAGAGTTGTTAATTTTTTTTTATCTTGTTTACATTAAGGGCAATCATGTGACTAACCCTAGTTAAAAAAAAATCGAATCAAATCTAAAAATTAATATGATCCTAACTTCGCTTTGTTTAAGTTCAATGATACAACTTAATTAAAAATGAAGTTAATGTTTTGGATTAATAACACACACATGCCACACACATGTTTAATTAAGTTAGATCATTGACTTTAAACAAAACGAATTTAGGTTAATGCTGATTTTTAGGTCTAATTCATTAGTTTTTTAATTGGGGTTAGTCATGTGACCTAAACCAGCTAAAAAATCTAATGACTCAGTCGTAGGAGTGAGGGCATTGGGAAATTATGTAGTTGAGTGAGTAAATTGAACCAAAAATTACATAAGTGAGCACATTGAAAAAACGTAAAAACTTAATTGAGCAAAGGAGTAGTTTGGCCTTTCGCATTCCACTCCAGTCACTCTCAAGGGAATTGTTGCTCCATTCATTTTAGAATAAATGACAAATATGAGTTTGAAGTTTGGAGTTAGTTAATAGGAATTAGTAATTAAGGGCTTTTTGACATAAATGCAAGGCACATGATGATTTAATGAATTTTTCTAACATTTCGTAAAAAAACTCCTAACTGACCAACATTGATAATTTTGAACCCTAAATTGACAAAATTGGAACATCAAATTCCGATTGGCATACCATCCTAAACATTGAATCCTAATTTGTCAATTTAATTATACCCACCGGCCCTTTTTCTTATCAAGATCCAAGGAGGAGATAAAGAAGCTGATCGCGAGTAGTTTCAACCAGAAATCTATCAGTAAGAAATTTCCCTTCATTTTATTGTTTAATTTTAAAAGAAAAATTTGAGGGATATATTAAAGGGTTAATGACAATTTAGGGCCTGTAGTATAGGGGCGGTATCACATTGGGGACTGAAGTCTTAAAATTGTCAATTTAAAGCCCAAACTTACAATTTTGATCAATTTGAGGCTTTTGACGTTTTCCGTAAAAAAAGCCGTTAAGTGACCACGTGCGATGCACATGAGATTCAGTGAGGGCATTTTGGTCATTTCGCGTTCAGGCCCAGACTTCAGGCCCTAAATTTTCATTTTTCTATAAATAATAAATAAAAATATTTAGTTTTTTTTCTAATAATTTAAATTACTAATTATTTTGCTTCAAAAAAATTACTACTAATTATTTTAGAGTGGATAATTTATAAAATATATAAATAAAAATAGATTAAATAAAATAAATATTTAGAAAAAAATTACTAAAATAAAAATAAAAATAAAAGATACTACTATTATCAAAAAATAAAAAATAAAAGAAAAATCTTTCCCATCTTCATCTCCTTCCAGCCTCCACAACTCTCACCCCAATAGCCTCCGACCTAGACATGTCCAAATAGAACCGAGAACCGACGGAACCGGCGGATAGAACCGGGACCGGGAACCGGCGAGAACCGAGAACCGTCGGAACCGGGAACCGAACGTAACTGGGAACCGGATTGAAACGGTTCGAATACGAATCCACCATATTGGGAACCGAGGAACCGGCGGAACCGGAAACTGGAACTCAATAATGTAATATTTAACATTTATTTAGCATTTATTTAGTATTTGTATTTGTACTTGTAGTGTAGTGTTGTTTTATTTAAATTTTAAAAATATTGTTAGAATTTTTATTCTATCTTTAATAATATACTAACCAAATTTTGTCCACTTCTCATTCTTTCCAAAAACATACTCCCTAAGTGAAAAAAAAAAACAAAACAGATTAGTTAGCGTCTTTACTGTCTTATTTTATTTAAGAGGTTTGGATTTAAAAAAAAAAAGTTAGATGGTGATGGAACCGGTGGAACCGGTGGAACCGTTGGAACCGGAACCGGCGGATAGAACCGGGAACCGGAAACCGGATTAATATGGTTCGAATACGGTTCCGGCTATTTGGAAACTGGGAACCGGCGGTTCCGAAATCGGGAACCGGAACCGGAACCGTTTGGACATGTCTACTCCGGCCTCCTCCTCCTTCTCTCCCCTCATCCCGTTCCCCAATTTTCCCCAATCTGCCGTCACTCACCAACACTACCAATAAAACCTCCATCCACCACCCATCACCACCAAAATCATCACCACAAATTTGAAGAAACCTATCAACAATCTGAACAAATAAAATTAGAAATTCAAACTAAATTAACAAATCAAAGTCACTTCCTTTTAAATCAAAACCCAGATCCTCAAAGAGATGGAGAGAGAGATTTTGAGCGAGAGAAGGCGGCGGACATGGTAGACTGAGGAAAGAAGGAGGCGGAAATGGAGGCTTGGAATTTACCGTTGAAAGCTAACCGGAGTTCGGTGGAGACGACATTCGGCGGCGGGAGAGAATGAAGCTGGGTAAGGTCAATCAACTGAGATTGTTGCATAGATGACATGAACTGATTTACTTCCCTTCCTCTCTTTCTCGGAATAGTATTGCTCCCAACTACCAAGAACAAGAATAAATTGAAAACCCAATCAAATTTAATGGCGGATTAATAGCTTTCTCCAACTGTCAAGAATAGATGAACGTCTGAAAACGATAAATCCAATGTATAATTTTGAAATCTGAATTGGGAAAAAAGAGTTAAACTCATAAGAAAAAGATTTGTCAATTTAGGGCCTGAAGTCTATGAAATGACCAAAATGCCCTCACTGAATCTCATGTTCATCGCATGTGGTCACTTAACGGATTTTTTTGACGGAAAACGTCAAAAAGCCTCAAATTGATCGAAATTGTAACTTTGAACCCTAAATTGACAGTTTTAAGACTTCAGGCCCCAATGTGGAACCGCCCATATACTACAGACCATAAATTTTCATTAACCTATATTAAAAAATAAAATAAAAAAAACTAGATTTAAGCTTTTTAATAGTATAAGTATATATATATATATATATATATATATATATATATATATATATATATATATATATATATATATGTATATATATATATATATACATACATATATATATATATATATATATATATATATATGTATATATATATATATATACATACATATATACATACATATATATATACATACATATATATATACATATACATATATATATACATATATGTATATATACATATATGTATATATACATATATGTATATATACATATATGTATATATACATATATGTATATATACATATATGTGTATATATACATATATGTATATATATGTATATGTATATATATGTATATATACATATATATATATATACATATATATATATATACATATATATATATATACATATATATATATATACATATATATATATATACATATATATATATATATATATATATATATATATATATATATATATATATATATATATAAGTTGTTTTTTGATGACGTATGATTTAGTGAAAGGATGGAGTATGATGATGCCAAAATCGTCAAATCAGCCCAAATTCAAGCGATGAATGCTCCGGTGATTGCAAGGCCTGAAAATAAGAGAAAACACGTAAACTAAGCCGGGGCGGATCCGGCTAAAGGCCCTCCGGCGTGAGAGTAAGTTCACGGTTTGTATGTGAGAAACTAAATTGACAGAGTTTCTGTATTATAAAAAGTAACGTACCAAATAATAAGCCATGGGGCTTGTATTTATAGGGATGGATTGATAGAATCCATGTTGAAGTGAACGTGTAAAGAGATAAGATATAATCCTAAGAGAATTATATCTGTTAAGGAGTCATTGTTTGACTTGAATTGATGTTGGTGATTGTAATCCTGATTGGATCATGATTGTAGAATCCTTGTTTGATAAGGACTGTGTAATCTGCTAGCCGGAAAGCCGAGGAGCATGAATGTTTTATCTCGGCCTTGGCAATTAAGCCGAGGTGAATGATTCTGCTTCCTCGTCATTTGATGATTGGCCGGCAAAGTAATATGCCGGGATAAACAATTCTCTCTCCTCGTCATTTGATAATATGCCGAGGTGAGAACATTTCTTTCCTCGTCATTTGTGACATCTCGGAGTAGGATAAGCCAGGTACGAAGAGTCCATCGTTGATTTAAGGCCGAGGAGATGTTCCTCGGCATACGAGGAAGATACCTCGGCCCAATTACTTGAGCCTCAATGCTGGTATATTGGATTATGTTTATGGCCCAACCCATTTGGGCCTGACCCGGGCAAGCCCATGTTCATATCTCGGTTTATACTGTTCAGTGGCCCCCGACTTTCTAGCTCGGCTTAGGACGAGGAGAAAGTCATCTCGTCCTCGGCTTATGGGATACGAACAGGCTTGACACGTGTCCTTGGTGTCGCTTCAAATAACTGACGGTTAATACCATGATGATTACGCGTGGGCCCCCAGGTCTGACGTGCCTCGAAAATTGTTGATAGCATTTAATTCTTGAGGCGTTAAACCCGGATTATTGCTTTATCCATGGGTTTGACCCGATTATGTGAGTATAAAAAGCTAAAACCTTTTCATTTAAACCTTTACATACTTCAATCGTTTGAGAGCATAGGCAAGAGATTCACCGGCGAACCTCAGAGATTCATCACTTCCAGTTTCCGGCGAAGTTTAGTTCTCCGGCGTAGCGTTCTTCTAGCGATTCCAACCGTCCATTCAAACTCAGGTATGATATTTCTTCTTTTCTACACATTCCCTCCATGATTTTGCGTTTTCTAGGGCTTTTTAGAAGGGGTTTCGAACGTGCCAAGAAACATGAACTGCCATTGTTGAAGATTGGAGCTTTTCTTCATGAGTTTTTACTTTTAACTCCCAAAACTTCAAATCTTTGATTTTCTTTGGATTTTGTATGAATTTCTTTGCATATTGAATGAATTCCCCCTTTAATTTTTGATTCCCCTTAGAAATGGCTCGTTCTTGGGACCATTCTCCCCGATTCCGTTATGGATATCACACCGGTAACTTGAGGGTTTATCGTAGAGAGAGAGGTCCATGGTTGATGCTCACCCTGGATGATATAAGCAAGAAGTTGAGAGGTTATGGTCGAACTCGGATGTTCCTTCAATACCCAGATTCCACAAGAATAGATAGGATTGCGTCCGATTCCCCCAATATTATAGTTTTTGAGGATAGGGCCGAGATGATGGAGCACATCGAACTGTTCTACTCGGCCTCAGATCGTGAAATCACGAGCGTCTGAGTGGTAAGGCTCCCTCCTCGGCCTTATGAAATGATGAGGAGGGGAATCTCCCTTCCCCGTCCTAAATCAGCCATTGACAAGGTAACTAACTTTGTCCCCTCGTCTTTATGCAGATATGACGGGAAGAGGAGAGACCTCCTCGTCCACCCGCATAGTTGACGCCTTTGTGGAAGGTGCCCAAGTTGACGGCCGCCTGGTCCGAAGAAGGAGAGGCCGAGGAGAAGGAAGCCGAGGAAAACAACGGGAGAGGGCTCCAAAGGCCGGGGATCCCATGCTTGAAAAATTGTATTCCACGTACGGGGTGGACAAGGCCGAGTTTAAGTTAACTTATATGGGTAAACTTGATCTTAAGACTAAGAAGGAGGAAGAGAGCTTCTATTACAATGAAGACTACGTCCACTTCTATTTCAAACAATTTCAACAGGGGCTCCGTCTTCCTTTGGACCCCTTCATTAATGAGTTTTTGGACGACGTGAGGGCAGTGCCGGCCATGCTAGGAGCTAATGGTACCAGGGTCCTTGTTAGCTTCATAGTGCTATGCAGGAGTTTAGGATTTGAGCCGACCATGGGAGCTTTTCGGCATTTCTATCACGTCAGTTTTGTCAAGGAAAGTTGGCTCCTCGTCATTAGGAGTGCACCCAAAAAACCAAAGCTGCTTCTCCCCATGTCTAGTAAAGTTGCGGGTTGGGATAACCATGTTATTAGGGTTGAGAGTCGCCAAGGCTGGGAGTTTCAATCTCCTTGCAAGGAGCCAACTTCATCAGGTCCTGTTCAACAATATGAATGGACCAAGGCTTTGATCAAGCGCTTAGAGGCCTTTGCTGAGGTGGGGCTCCTCGACTGGAAGGCAATTGAATCTACCGATCACTACTACATCCAGGCGGGATTGATGCCGGGACCGAAGGACGGGGTGGTGCCCCTCGTCACCGTCAAGAGGGGAAGGCGTTTCAACGATTGGACGATACACCCCGGCCTCGTATTTCATGAGGATTGTACGAGGTGCAAGACCCGTCCCCTGGACCAATGTCTGGAGGAAATAGACGTGGTTGGATGTAAATATTTAACTCTGATACTTGCATTTTTTGCATGTTTATTTTTTCCTCTGCTCGTACTTAACCATCTATTCCTTGTCTTTGCAGTTTTAACCCCCGAGGAAGAAGCAGCACTAGTCATGAAGAGACTAAGTCCCATGGAGCTGGTGAAACAGAAGAGGAAACAAAGCAAGAAGTCGGGCTTGGTAGAGAGGAGGGAAGAAGCCAATGCCCGAAACTTGGTGCTAAATGCTCAGGGTGATCAACCCCTTCCCCTCCGACTTCATGAAGATGTTAATGCCGAGGAGGCGGCGTCCGAGGAGCGGGAAAACCCAGCAACTGGGGAGGGGGATGGCCCCTGTGTTGATGCCGAGGAGGTTGGGGCCGAGGAGACAAGCCTCGTCCCAAGGAAATCTGGCTCCAAAAGATCCCAAGCTGCTAGTGCCGAGGAGCCTGCAGCTAAGCGGGCAACTGTTAGTGGGACTTCCAATGCTGAGGCTCCTCCCCCCTTAACCATCCTGACCGTCAAAACTTATGACGAGGCCGACGAGCTAGCTAAGAGCATGGCCATCAACGTTCCCCGTCTTAGGGGTCTTCCTCTGCAAATTAGGGAGGGACCCTTGGTGAGATTGGGCCGAGCTCCAGTTCAGCGAACTATGGATGAGGAGGCTTACGAGGCCCTTCTCAAAGAGGCTCCTAGCGAGGATAACTTGCTTTGCCGCAAAGGGCTCTTAATTTCCGAGGTGAATGTCTCTTCTTCTCGGTCATATTGATTTTGAGATTTGCTTGGATTCCTAACATTGATTTCTCTTTCAGTTGGCTTCCGTCACGGCTTACGAGAATGTCTTGGCCAAGACAAAAGCCAGGCGCCTGACTGAGGCCAAGACCGCCCAGGCGAAGAGTGAGGCTGATAAGGCTTCCTTGGTTAAGCTTTTAAAAGCCAAAGAAGCCGAGCTTGAAGCTTCTCAGGCCAAGGTTGAGGCCGAAGTGAAGAGAGCTGAGGAAGCTCGTGCTCAGGCCAAGGATGCCAGAGATAAAGCCGAGGAACAACTCCTGCTAAAAAATGCTGAGGTGGAGGAGGCGAAGAAGGCCAAGGCTGAGGTCCAAACGAGGGCCGAGGAGGCCGAAGCCAAATGCCGAGGGTTTGAGGCTACCCTTCCTGTTAGGGAAGAGGAGGCTGTTGCCTGTTTTAAGGAGAGCCAGGCTTTTAAGGACACCATGATGGCCAGCTCGGCCTTTCAAGATGCCGTGGAAGAGAAAACGGCAACCATGTTCGAGGACGGGTATCTCCACCTTGCCCGTAGTATCTTGGCTGACCCCCTCCATCGGCTTGGACATTAACAAGGTGGCCATGCTGATATGCCGGGATCAATATGCCGAGGAAGCTAGAGCTCTCCACCACTTGGTTCCATTCTCTGAGTATAACTTAGAAGTAATAGCCGAGAAAGATGCTCAAGCGTGTCGAGAAGTGTGGAAGCCAACCCCTGTCGTCCTCGACAATATCAAAGCCTTGGTGGAGGCGATTCAGGACGAGGGAGAGCCCGAGGACATGGACGCCGAGGCCGGGGGAGGAGAGGCCGAGAAGACTGATGCCCATGCTGATCAAGCCGTTCTTCCTCCCCCTGGTACTATCACGGAGCAGTGGCTTGAAGAGCCTTTTAACGATGGCCAGCAAAATTAGGATAGATTTTCCTTTCTTGCTTTTTGTCTTTTGTAATAGATGGGTAGGATTTGTAACTTTCTTTGAATATCAATGAAAAAATCCTTCTGTCTTTATTCATGTTGTTTCAATGAATTGTTTCTTTGTATGCTAGGCATAGGCACTAAACTTATAAAGGTGGGATCCGAGGAGGGTCCCTCGTTCCCTAATTGTTGAGCAAGTGATTAGGCCGAGGAAGGAATCCTCGGCTTTAACTGTACTCTAAGTCGTATAGGCCGAGGAAGGACTCCTTGGCTTCGACTGTTGGGTGATTTCTTCTTTTTCGTCTCCTTATGCCGAGGAAGATGACTCGTGCACAGGTTTCAGACGTGATGCCTTCTAGTCGTTGTGACAAGGTGTTTCCTTGTCTTGACGTGAGGCAAGTCATCAGGCCAAGGAGGAATCCTTGGTCTTGACTGTGATTCTTGTAATCCTGGTAACAAGGCGGACCCTTGTCAGGATGTATGGTGGTAAGCCATTAGGCCGAGGAGGACCCTAGGTCTTGGCTGTCATATTTGTAATCCTGAATCAAGGCGGACCCTTGTTAGGATGTAAGGTAAGCCATTAGGCCGAGGAGGACCCTCGGTCTTGGCTGTTAGGAGCCTATAGTCGTTGAATCAAGGCGGACCCTTGTCAAGACATAAGGTGCAAGTTTCGAAGAGTCGGAGATAAAGTCCTCATCTTCTGGTGTCCGTTGTGAAGAATTGATAGTTGCTTTGCATGTTGGAAGAAACCGCTTTCGCAAAACTGAAATGTGATTACATCGAACTACAATCCTATCAACTAAAAAGTAAAAGACGGAAAACAAGAAACTAATCTAAAGCAAAATAAACTAGACTAGTGATAATATTTTCTAAGATTGTCAGAGTGCCACGGATGCTTGAGATCTTTCCCCTCCTTGGTCTTCAATCTGTAGGTCCCTTCTCGAATGACTTGAGTGATGATATAGGGACCTTCCCAATTTGGGGAGAGCTTATTTTGTTCTGCCTTCCGAACGGTTGCTTCAATCTTTCTAAGTACCCAATCGCCTACTTGGAATACTCTTCTGATGACCCTTTTGTCATGATACGCCTTGGTCTTTTGCTTGTAATTTACCATCCTCATCTGCGCGGCTAGTCGCTTCTCATCTATCAGGTCTAGGTCTAGGAGCCTATTAGCCTTGTTGACTTGCTCATCATAATGGGAGTTTCTCACAGTAGGGATGACCATCTCAGCTGGTGCCATAGCCTCAGAACCAAAGGTCAGTGCGAATGGGGTTTCCCCGGTTGGCCCCCGTGGTGGTCAGGCGAATGCCCCATAAGGCTAGGGGAAGTTCGTCCAACCATCTACCCTCGCGTCCCTCAAGGTTCTTGGTGAGGGCGGTTAGGACCAGTTTATTGGCAGCTTCTGCTTGATCGTTGCCCTGGGGTCTGCTAACTGAAGACTTTGCATGGCGGACTTTGACTCTTCCCAACTCTGTAGTGAATGCTATAGAAAATTGTAGTCCATGATCGGATACAATTGTATGTGGAAGGCCAAATCTGCACCAGATGTTGTCGTGGACGAAGTTGATTGCGTTCTCTTCCGTTATTTTGGCCAATGCCTTTGCTTCTATCCACTTGGAGAAATAATCAACAGCTACTATGACGTACTTGCAATTACCACGGGCGGGAGGGAAGGGTCCGATGATGTAGATCCCCCACATATCGAACGGCCACGTAGGTATCACAAGTGTTTGCTCAACTGCTGGTAGTCTAGGAATGTCAGAGAACCTTTGGCATTTGTCACATTTTCTAACGTAGGCGTGCGCGTCCTCCCTTAGGTTTGGCCAATAGTAACCTAGCGATATGATTTTGTCAGCTAAGGTTCTGGCCCCCGGGTGTCCGCCGCAAACACCTTCATGTACTTCTGCCAAGAGGTTCTCAATTTCCTTGGGATAGACACACCTTAGCAGGGGCTTCATGAAAGATCTTCGGTAGAGGACTCCATTCATCACAACGAACCTTGGGGACCTCTTCTTGATAAGCTTAGCTTGAGCTTCATCTTCTGCGAGTTTCTCCTTCTCGATGTACTCAATGTAGTCATCGATCCAACATCTCTCCTCTTCGTCTAGGAGCATGACTTATAGTCTTTCATACGCAGGTTCTTCGGCATAAACTACATATGGACTGGTCTTAGATGTAGACACGTCCATGGTTGCTAGTTTGGATAGAACGTCCGCGACTTGGTTATCTTCCCTTCCTATTTGCTTGAGTTCGAAAAATTTCATCTTCTTTGTCATATCCAGGACCAGGTCTCTATACTTGGCAAGGGTGGGGTCTTGGGTGTTATACTCTCCCTTTACTTGTTTGACAACGAGTTGGGAGTCACAGAAAGCCGCCACCTTAGTTGCTCCGTAGAAGGAGGCCAACTCAATACCAAATATTAGAGCTTCATATTCTGATTGATTGTTGGAGGCAGGGAACTTGAAACGGATGGCGTCTTGCACAGTGTACTCTCCTTCTGGGCTTGCTAGTTCAATTCCAGCTCCGCTTCTTTCTTTTGTAGCTGATCCGTCCGTATACATGATCTAACAGTTGGATGGGAGTTCAATGGGAGAGTCTTTTTCCTCTGGTGCGTTTTGCCTCCGGGAGGTGGGGAGATGCTCTCCCATAAAGGCAGTCTCGACCATGAAGTCAACCAAAGGCTGTGCCAGGAGGGTCTTCCTTGGTTGGTAGGTGATATCAAACTCGGTAAGAGCGATGGACCAATTAAGGAGACGTCCGGAGCCGTCCAACTTATGTAATATCTTCTTCAATGGTTCATTTGAATAAACAGTGATAGGATGTGCAGAAAAATAGGCACGTAATTTCCTCGATGCAATGACTAGCACGTACGCTATCTTCTCCACATTAAAGTATCTGCTTTCCACGTCAGACAGTGCCTTAGAGACATAGTAGACGGGCTTCTGAATTCCTTCGTCATTCCGAACTAGGACAGCTGTGACAGCATGATCAGTGGCAGCTAGGAAGACATACGATCTCACCTAGTCGGATCACTGAGCAAGGGAGGGGAACCCAAGTACTTCTTCAACCGGAGGAATGCTTCAGAGCATTCGGGAGCCCAGGAGAAGCTCTTGGTACCCTTCAATACCTTGAAGAAGGGCAGTGACTTTTCGGCAGATTTGGCGATGAATCTTCTAAGGGCCGCTATTCTTCCATTTAATCTTTGAACCTCCTTGATGGTGGCAGGTTCCTTCATGTCAATGAGTGCCTTGATTTTTTCAGGGTTGGCCTCTATTCCCCTTTGAGATACCATGAAGCCTAGGAACTTTCTCGCCGTTACTCCAAATACGCACTTGCTTGGATTCAGCTTCATGTTATTAGCTCGGAGGTTGTTAATTGTCTCTTCCAGGTCAGGAGCGTGACTGCCCTCCTTGGTCTTTATGACCATGTCATCAATATAGGCTTCCATGTTGCGACCTATTTGAGCTTCAAATACTTGGTTCACCATTCGTTGGTACGTGGCATGAGTAATATCCTATCTCCAATCTAAAATTGGTCTAAAACAGATGTGCGGGAGAAAATGATACCTAGCCTCCTCTAACCACCAATACTAATCAAATACAATGATACCGGAGTGTACAAAACTCCGTCTCCATAACACTCCTCAAAAGAAAACAATGGCCCTAGCTTGACATCAAACTCCATGATAAAAATGATCATCCAAACTAGGGCCCTCACAATGATAGTGGGGGAAACTAAAATGTCCTAAACATTCCCCCACACTTGCTCACACTACATTAAGTACACCCTCGATAAAAAGTTAATGTTAAGTAAAAAGGGTGCTCAACAAAAACTTACCTCGTGCTATTCTCCAACCCCCCTTATTACTCCAAGGTGCACGAGGATTTCTATCCTAACGCCTCTAATCACGAACCTCCATCTCCAAAAATTGATCCTACCCGAACTCCTAACTCCCCCTTATGTCTCCACGCCGGTGAATAAGGATGTTTTCGCTCAAATTCTCACCTTTTGCCTAAGTGCCCTTTCGGGTTTTCACTTAGCCACTCTATATTTTTTTATTTTTTTATTTATTTATGATTATTTTTTTATATATATAGATACATACAGTACAAAGGCACCGCCCTTCCCCCACACTTAAACTCCACAGTGTCCTCAATGTGTGCACAAAAAATAAAAATAGGACAGTTTAAATGTAAAAGGGAAGAGTATAAGAAACGGTACCATCAATATCGCGGGCCGAAGCCCCCATCTGGAAACTGGGCCTCACGGGCCGCCTGCCGCTGCCTCCTCCTATCAGCTCTCCTAATCATCTCCTGAAAGTGCTCGTCTGGGACCGGCTCAAAATGCCTGGGCTCGGGCTGCTGTATCCAAAGCTGCTGCTGATAGACCATTCTATTCGTGGTCTCTACCCTATCCTCCAATGCCTCTAGTCTATCATCTTGAGCATCCCAACGCCTGTCCACATAGTCAAACCGGGTGCGCCACATCAAGTTCTGCGCCTCCCTAGCCTCACGCTCCTCTCTGTATCTCCTCTCTCTCTCCTCCGCATCTCTCTGGAACTGAGCATCTAGATATGCTCTCATATCACCCCAATAATCAAAGGCTCCAGCCATCCTCGACTGATCCTGCCCATGGCCTCGCAGCCTCCACTAGTCCCACTGAAACGGCTCTCTCATCTCGATGGTCCTCACCACCCCGCCGATCATCATTCTGCTTTGCTCTTCTTCTTGCTCTTCTTCATCATCACTCACTCTCTCCCCCATATCTCTCCTCATGTCTCTCAATGTCATATCGGCCACAAATGGCATCCTCCAATCTCTAGCATATGGCCCAGCAGGAAATACCACTCCCGGAGCACACCTGAAGCTCCTATCACCACCATAAGTAAAGGTCAAAGCCTCATTCTGCCCGGAGATCCGCTCAAATGTATCATATCGGTATAAGAAGAACCGATCATAGAATAGCGGTCCCTCTGCATTACCTACCGATCGCGGGTGATTACGCACAAAGTTCTCTACTAACAACGTCACCATACCACCCACTGGAATGTTCCCATTTCCATTAACACCCAACGCCTCACACCTCCTGAAGAACAGATCGACCCAATCTGGAATCACAGTATTCGACGGTAAAGCACACTCCATAGTTGCAAACTGTAGGGCGTTCATCTGTGCCGGCTCCCCGTTAGCGTAGAAGGTCATAGATATACCCCTATAAAGGAGTTTCCACGCGGGATGGGAGAGAGATTTCATGACCACATAAGGTTTCTGCATAAACTTCCCTGTCAACTCGTAAAAGAATGTCTCGACTGTCCTATCTCTCTCTCACCACTCTCCTCGGGGCTCACTCACACCCAAATAAGTCCTAGCTGCAGCATATGACATAGTCCTCGTAATATCATTTGTGTTAAAGCGCACACTCCAAATCCCATTCTCCTCACGTCTCTCTATAGTAGCCAAAAATTCAAGCGTCACTCGCTTGTACACTCCCGCACTTTTGCCCAAGAAGCCTCCCAATCCAATGTTGTTCAATAATCCCGAAACCAAACCATGTAGTCCCAATTTTCTCAATGTATCCTCACACAAGAATCTCTTCACTTGAACAACCCTTCCATTCGCCAAATTTCTCCATTTATTCTTTTGGGAATCCGTCAATTTAGTTTAACCCATAAAATCATCGGGGGTGCGGGTGGGTTCCTCAATCACAATATTCCTCCTTTTCTTAGGCTGAGTTTCAATGGCTTTACCCTTATCTTTTGTTCTCCCCATTATCAACACAATAATAGTCCACACAATCAAAAATATTCCAAACAATACTACCCAAATAATCCTAACAATCCTCCAAATCCACCAATATCACAATTCAACAACCAATCACAACTTCCAACAACGGAGGAAACTGAAAATAGAATTACCTCTGAAGAATTTATGTCGCCGGAAAAATTTTGGCCGGAAAATTGGCCGGAATCTGAGAAGAAGCCCGGAGAAGAGAGAAAAGGACAATGCAACTCCAATCCCAAAGGGACTTGCTTCAATTCGCACTCCAAAACAAGCAAACAACAAACCCACTTCACCCTTTCAAAGATCCAATTTTTCTTCAAGCAATCACTCAAAAGGAAAGATTTGGGGGGTACACTTTCGGTTTAGAGGGCAACAATGGTGTAGAGAAGAAGATTTGGTGGGTTAGGGGTGGAAATTTGAGGGGATAATGGAAGATTTGTAGAGAAGGAAAGGGAGGTTTTTGAATTTAGGTTAGAGAGAGAAAGGGGGCGGCTGGAGTGAATGGGGATGTAGGGCACGACTTTGCAAGGGTTTTGAAAACTGATGGTTGAATTTTGAATTTGGCACGAGTCGTGCCATTTAGCACGAGTCGTGCCCTTTGAATCCATTCGTGCCCACGACTCGTTCCTGTACACCCCAGTCGTTCTGAATGCAACAGAGGCTGTCACTCCCACTCGTGCTCCATTCGTGCTCAGGAGCACGAGTCGTGCTCTGCCTGGGCCAATTTTTCAATTTTCAAATTTTTTTTTTTATAAGGCCCAGGATTTTTAGCTCCTCCATGCACGTTTTCCTGCACATCAATAAACACAAGAAATACCTTTCAGCAGCACCAGTTTAATGAAAAGAATTACAAATACAAATACAAATCCGGGTTGTCTCCCGGTGAGCCGCCCTATTTTAAAGTCTTTGGCTAGACCGTTTGCATGTCGCATTGGACACACATTTTGACCGCACTTTCGTTGCCTACGTCCCCATTAATGTGGGCGGACTACCCACAAGAATAGGCTCAGGTCACCGTAGTTCGACACGTTTACGAAAAAAAAGACACTTAAAAGCAGAAGGCATTTATTTATTTATTTATTTATTTTTTTTTTTTTATAAAATTCACCACCCCCACACTTAAATCATGCTATGTCCTCAAGGCATAGACCAAGAAAGACACAAGACAATTCAAATGCAACGATGAAGAAACTAAAACGAAAATACAGAAAACAGTAAATGTTACCTCCATTGGGTTGCCTCCCAATCAGCGCTTTGGTTACAGTCGTTAAGCTCGACATTATGCCTCCACGGAACTAGGTGTCCTCCTCCGAGTCCACCAACTCAATCACGTCAATCTCATTGATGTCTTCCAAAATTGACACCCCTTCGTAATATGGTTTCACTCGATGACCATTGACTTTAAACACATTCCCATCCTTTGGATTCTTGAGTTCAACTGCTCCGTGCGGATACACACGCACCACATCATACGGGCCCGACCACCTAGAACTCAACTTACCCGAAAAAAGCTTCAACCGAGAGTTGAAGAGAAGGACTTTTATGAATCGCCTATAGAAACCCGCATGCCCTAGGAAACTTCGCACACCCTTGACTGAATTCGGGGGAGGTAATTTAGCAATCACATCAATTTTAGCCCTATCAACCTCAATCCCCTTACTTGACACAATGTGACCCAACACAATTCCATGCTTTACAAGAAAATGGCATTTTTTCCAACTTAACGTCAGGTTGGTTTCACAACATCTTTTCAAAACAGATTCCAAGTTCTTTAAGCAATCATCAAAACTATCTCCTATAACAGAAAAATCATCCATGAAAACCTCAACACACCTTTCAATCATATCCGAAAAAATGAAGGTCATACACCTTTGAAATGTCGCAGGTGTTGGGTTTTACGGGTCCATGCGCAGCGGAATTAAGCATTAAAAACATAAAACCCAAGAAGCCCTAGGATCCGTTCTATACAATTAATTTGAATACCAATGAAATAGAATTAAACCAACCTTGAAACGCTTTCCGGTCTTGAGCTATCGAACGATTTGATTATGTGATATTGAATCACAAACTTCGTTCTTCAACTTGCTTGAACTCTAGGTCTTGATCGATGAACGAGCGAAGACCCTCTTTTGGTATCCACACCTTCGAATGAATCCAAGAACAATTTCTTGTCGATTGCTAGATCTAAACCTTGAAGAATATTGAGAGAATTTGATTGTGAATTTTGCTTTAAAATTTCGGCTAGGCTTTTAGGTCTGACAGAACCCCTGTATTTATACTACAAATAGTGTAAATACCTCTTCTAATCAAATTAGGAGAGACAGTACATCAATACCGCGTATTGGCCTATTATGTCGCGCGGTATCTCAAGCCATTGGCTTGATATGTCGCGTGACATAAGTAGCCAGTTTATGTGTCTCTCAATCATTCTTCCTCCGGTTCAACCAATTCATTCTAGTTGTGTGTGACCCAATAGGATTACATCATGTTGGCAATGAGATCGATCATATCGAACCTCATAAGACATAAGCGGACTCTAGCAAGCCATTATGTCTACCCAAATGATGCAACGTAAGAGTTCACGTTTCAAGCGGTGTACTTCCATTTATCCCTTTTTGTCTCACGATGTTATATTGAACACAAGTCATGGTCCATGTCGACTTGTTTATTGTTCAATGCTTTCTCGATTCTTGAGTATAATGATAATTCCAATCATATTGGGGTACGGCCATACACTTTCATCATTATCACTCATCGAGGGGCCCAAGCATAACATCTCTCTTCCGAGGGACAAACTCCTTCTTGACTTATCATCCTTCCCATCATGAATCCGATCATGCCAATGATAGCCTTTATAGATATCGTATTAAGATATCGTTTGACTAAAATCAAACATGGCTTTCATCATATGTAAGGTTATGATAGTCTCAGGTCTAGGAAATAAATGAAGTAACCATATGAGATTTAAGTATGACTTTTGACCATTACATAAATCTCATGCGGGTCATGTCAGATCACTTGTTCTCTAACAAGTACCCATAATTTCAATGTGCATCTCTTATGCATATAATCATCACATGATTATCCATTGACAATTATACTAATTTATTCTCTTAATAATTAGGGACAGAGATTATTATAAACAAATATACAAAACATATAATAATCAAATAATAAACATCTCATATAATAATAAATAATGTCAACACATAAGTCTATCAATCATAGGCCTAGGGCATAACACCAACAGTCTCCCACTTGCACTAGGCCCAATCTACCATGTATCGAATACCCATGGACCTAACATGACCATCATGTTTAGCTTGTGAGAGAGCCTTAGTTAGTGGGTCCGCCACGTTGTCATCAGTGTCTACTCTGCATATCTTAACGTCTTCCCTTTCACATATCTCACGGATAATGTGGAAACGTCGAAGTATGTGTTTGGATCTCTGGTGTGATCTTGGTTCCTTTGCTTGTGCAATGGCACCATTGTTATCACGATAAAGTTCAATAGGATCTCTGATGCTTGGAACGACTTCCAAATCACTAATGAACTTCTTGATCCAAAGCTTGCTTCCTTAGCTGCATCGGATGCCGCTATGTACTCGGCCGGTTGTAGAATCGCGACGGTACTTTGCTTGGAACTTTTCCAACTCACAGTGCCTCCATTAAGCATAAACAAAAATCCAGATTGCGATCTAAAATCATCTTTGTCCGTTTGGAAGCTAGCATCTGTGTAGCCTTTGACTACAAGATCTTCTTCCATTCCTCCAAAGACCAAGAATGCATCCTTAGTTCTTCGTAAGTACTTAAGGATATTCTTGGCTGCTATCAATGTGGTTCACCGGGATCGGATTGGTACCTACTCGTCATGCTCGGAGCACACGAGACATCGGGTCTAGTACATAACATAGCATACATGATAGACCCAATTGCCGAAGCATATGGAATACCATTCATTCTCTTTCGCTCATCATTAGTCTTTGGACATTGATTCTTGCTAAGAGATATACCATGCAACATTGGCAAATTCCCTCTTTTAGAATTTTCCATTTGGAATCTTCTAAGGACTTTGTCAATGTAAGTACTTTGACTTAAACCAATCATCCTCTTGGATCTATCTCTATAGATCTTGATACCAAGGATATATGCGGCTTCGCCCATATCTTTCATTGAAAAGCACTTTCCCAACCAAGACTTGACAGTCTCTAGTGCAGGAACGTCATTTCCAATGAGTAAGATATCGTCGACATACAACACTAAAAATAGTGCTACGCTCCCACTAATTTTCTTGTATACACAAGGTTCATCTTCGTTCTTGATAAAACCAAACTCTTTGATTGCTTCATCAAAACGTAGATTCCAACTCCTTGAAGCTTGCTTCAATCCATAAATGGATTTCTGCAACTTACACACCTTGTTAGAATTTTACGGGTGACAAAACCTTCAGGTTGTATCATGTATACATCCTCAAGTAACTTCCCATTAAGGAAAGCCGTTTTGACATCCATCTGCCATATCTCATAGTCATAATATGCGGCTATGGCAAGTAAAATTCTAATAGACTTAAGCATAGCTACAGGCGAAAAGGTTTCATCATAGTCTATGCCATGAATCTGCCTATATCCCTTAGCTACTAGCCTAGCCTTATAGGTGTGCACCTTCCCATCCATGTCGGTCTTCTTCTTGAAAACCCATTTGCACCCTATGGTTTTTACACCTTCGGGTGGATCAATCAAGTTCCAAACTTGATTATCAGCCATGGATTGTAATTCGGACTTCATGGCTTCTTGCCATTTTTCCGAATCCGGAGCGGACATCGCTTCTTGATAGCAAGTGGGTTCATCATTTTCGATTAACTCCACTTCATCACTTTCCGTAACAAGAAATCCATATCTCTCGGGTTCGGATCGTGATCTACCACTTCGGCGAAGAACTTGTGCATCTTGAACCGGTTCCACAACGGTTTGTGAACTTGGTTCAGTTTCTACCATTGGTTCAATGTTGTTTTCGGGTTCTCGAACTTCTTCGAGATCTATTTTACTCCCACTGGTTCCTTTGCGAAGAAACTCCTTTTCTAAGAAAGTACCATTTCGAGCAACAAACACTTTGTTCTCGTTTCGGTTGTAGAAATAGTATCCTTTGGTTTCCTTAGGATATCCCACAAAAACACATTTATCAGATTTAGGTGCTAGCTTGTCAGAAGTTAACTTCTTGACATATGCATCACAACCCCAAATCTTCATGAAGGACAAACTAGGTTTTCTTCCATGCCACATCTCATATGGGGTCTTTTGAACCGATTTGGTAGGAACTCTGTTTATGGTGAAAGCAGCAGTTTCTAGTGCATGTCCCCAAAAGGATAAAGGAAGCTCAACTTGACTCATCATAGAACGAACCATGTCCAACAAAGTTCTATTCCTCCTTTCAGACACACCATTCCATTGTGGTGTTCCGGGTGGAGAGAGTTCAAACGATTCCACAACTCTTAAGATGATTTGTCAAATTCTTGGCTCAAATATTCACCACCTCGATCGGATCGAAGTACCTTAATAGTTTTGCCAAGTTGATTTTGCACCTCATTTTGAAATATTCGAAATATCTCAAACGATTCACTCTTATGTTTCATTAGATAAACATATCCAAATCTACTATAATCATCGGTGAATGTTATGAAGTACCGAAATCCTCCCCTAGCATCGCTACTCATAGGCCCACATACATCGGTATGTATGAGTCCTAATAAGTCGCCCGCCCTTTCACCGGTTTTGGTAAATGGGTCCTTGGTCATCTTGCCAAGTAAACAAGATTCGCATGTCTCATATGATTCATAATCATGTGAGTCCAAAAATCCATCTTTGTGGAGTTTAGAAATGCGTTTCTCGTTTATATGGCCAAGACGACAATGCCATAAGTAAGTGTGGTTTACATCATTGGGTTTAGATTTCTTGTTAATGTTATAGACATCATTATCGCGATTTTCAACATCAAGAATATAAAGGCCATTGAATGAAACAAATGAAGCATAATAATGCATATCACTCTTGTAAATAGAAAATTTCTTATCACATATAAGAAAATTAAAACCTTCATTATCCAAACATGAAATCGAAATAATATTCCTACTTAAAGCTGGAACGTAATAACAATTGTTCAAAACAAGTATTAGTCCACTAGGTAAAGTAACTTCATAAGTTCCTACGGCTAATGCAAAGAACTCTTGCTCCATTCCCCACACGTAGGTCCACTTCACCTTCCTTAAGCATCCTTCTCGTTCTTTAGACCACTGCACATTTAAACAAATGTGAGTTCCACATCCGGTATCCAATACCCAAGAACTAGAAGTAGATAGGAATATATCTATAACAAAGATACACGAAGTTGAAGCAACTCCTTTGCTCTTCTTCGGTGCTTCCTTGTATTTTGCGCAATTTCTCCTCCAATGTCCAATCTCATTGCAATGGAAGCGGTGCGTCCTCTTGGGACTTAGGCTTAGCCTCTTTAGGCTTGGATGCCTCTTTGGGCTTGGCAACCTTTGCCTTAGGATTAGCAACCTTTGCTTTTCCTTTGCCCTTGAACCCTTTCCCCTTGTTAACCATTAGCACTTGATCGGTCTTCTTCTCGACAATCGGTTTCCGCGATAGTCAACATTTGAACTAACTCGGAAAGGTTTCTATTCATTCCACCCATGTTATAGTGCATTATGAAATGACTAAAACTTTTAGGTAATGAATTCGGTATTATGTCGGTAGCCAACTCTTGGCTAATTGGAAAACCGAGCCTTTCAAGATGCTCAATGTGGCCCTTTAGCTTGAGAGCATGGGGACCAACAGCTTGTCCTTCACTCATCTTGCATGAGGTCAAGGATGCAACTGTGTTGTACCTTTCTTGCCTAGCTTGAATTTGGAACATTTCCATCAGCCGATTGTTTAAGTCATTGTCCCCAAGTGCTCAAGATTCTTCAAGACTCTTGCACATGGCGGAGAGCATAAGGCAACTAACATCCGTAGAGTCACGCTTGTGTTTCGGATATTGTTCCCTTATTGCCCTAGCAAAGCATTGGCGGCGGGTTCGGGTGGAATAGGTTCGGTGAGAACGTACGGTTTCTCCTCTTGTTTGAGAACAATTCTCAAACTACGGATCCAATCCATATAGTTTGTACCATTCTCTTCCAACTTTTCCTTCTCAAGGACAAGATCGCGGTGAAAAGTGATTATTGTTTGATGCCATTTATTCTACAAAAAGATATACATAAAATATGAACACATATAAGTAAACATATTATATGAGAAGTATAGTGCATTTAAATAAATGCTCCCACTAAATTATACACCTTCAAATGCAAATAAGCATAATATACATTTAATGGGCTAAGATCCAACTTTAATTCAATTTCAAGTTTGCTATGGCAAACCGCTCAAAATTAAATTAATTAGGTAGAAAACATCAATCATATCACATATATGACTCTTAGATCTTTTATGAGATCAATTCAAGACATCATATGTCTAGGCATATTTTAATCTCATCTTATGCCTTGGGTCCAAAACTATTTTGATAACCCAATTAAGTTCATTCACTTTAAAACGTATAGGAACCACCATTTCCTCATCTTGCTCGCATTCGAATAGAATCAAAGCACCTTGCTATGGCAAGCCCACCCAAAACTATCCGAATGGTCTCAAGTGTTTTTAATCATGAATTGGCATAAAGAACTTAAAAGTTAAATGAAGGTTCTTTAAAGGTAAATTATAAGCATATCAGAAAGATAGTCAAAATCATGCACCGGGTAAGTTCCCGGGAAGATAGGTGAGCCGCAAGGACTTCTTAAGTACCAACTCTTCCTTAGACAGAACTCTCCTAGACATGCATAATTAGAAATCAACTCTGATTAGGCAACATAATCCTTACCTTTTATAAACAATCAGTTTCCTTTTAAATTTCGCGTATTTATGACTTGTTTCCATAAACAATCATAAGATCCAAAATTTACAATGTCTAAATCTAAACATATTAGGAAACTAAATATCATGTTTCAACTAAACATCTAATTTAATAATTCTTAACAATTAAGAACATATAATTCATGCATCGCAACAATTAATAAAACACATCTAAATTAATTGAGCATGCATAAACAATGAATCAATCTAGCATGGACTTATAAACTCAATTTTATAACATCCAGATTTTTCATATACATTGCAATAATTATTAAAATCAGATTTTAATCAATTAATCATGTATATCAATGAATCAATCTATCGCGGACTTATAAACTCAATTTTATAACATCCAGATTTTTCATATCAACATATCAGATTGTAAACACAATCATAGAATAGCAGAAAATTTGAACAAACGGTTACGCCGGTTTTGGCTTGTTATGTCGCGTGACAACATAAGCCATAGGCTTAATATGTCGCGCGACCTAACATGCCGTATAACCTGAATTCCACATGGCTCGATATGTCGCACGACATAGGCGGCCGAGGTTACGAGATTTCCGCATTCGAACCAATACAGATTACATGTACCCAATTAAATCACATAGAACTGGCCTTTTTACAGTATTTAATTCAGCATAAATTGAAAACGATTTTCACATTGTTTCACATAAACAATTAAAATTCTATCACATACAAAACATGCAATAAGCATATAAACAATTTATATCTTAAACCTAGCATGTTAATTCAAACTTAATCATACGAACGGGGCTCGATACCACTTTGTTGGGTTTTACGGGTCCATGCGCAGTGGAATTAAGCATTAAAAACATAAAACCCAAGAAGCCCTAGGATCCGTTCTATACAATTAATTTGAATATCAATGAAATAGAATTAAACCCAACCTTGAAACGCTTTCCGGTCTTGAGCTATCGAACGATTTGATTATGTGATATTGAATCACAAACTTCGTTCTTCAACTTGCTTGAACTCTAGGTCTTGATCGATGAACGAGCGAAGACCCTCTTTTGGTATCCACACCTTCGAATGAATCCAAGAACAATTTCTTGTCAATTGCTAGATCTAAACCTTGAAGAATATTGAGAGAATTTGATTGTGAATTTTGCTTTAAAATTTCGGCTAGGCTTTTAGGTCTCGGACAGAACCCCTCGTATTTATACTACAAATAGTGTAAATACCTCTTCTAATCAAATTAGGAGAGACAGTGTCAATACCGCGTATTGGCCTATTATGTCGCGCGGTATATCAAGCCATTGGCTTGATATGTCGCGTGACATAAGTAGCCGGCTCTGTGTCTCTCAATCATTCTTCCTCCGGTTCAACCAATTCATTCTAGTTGTGTGTGACCCAATAGGATTACATCATGTTGGCAATGAGATCGATCATATCGAACCTCATAAGACATAAGCGGACTCTAGCAAGCCATTATGTCTACCCAAATGATGCAACGTAAGAGTTCACGTTTCCAACGGTGTACTTCCATTTATCCCTTTTTGTCTCACGATGTTATATTGAACACAAGTCATGGTCCATGTCGACTTGTTTATTGTTCAATGCTTTCTCGATTCTTGAGTATAATGATAATTCCAATCATATTGGGGTACGGCCATACACTTTCATCATTATCACTCATCGAGGGGCCCAAGCATAACATCTCTCTTCCGAGGGACAAACTCCTTCTTGACTTATCATCCTTCCCATCATGAATCCGATCATGCCAATGATAGCCTTTATAGATATCGTATTAAGATATCGTTTGACTAAAATCAAACATGGCTTTCATCATATGTAAGGTTATGATAGTCTCAGGTCTAGGAAATAAATGAAGTAACCATATGAGATTTAAGTATGACTTTTGACCATTACATAAATCTCATGCGGGTCATGTCCAGTCACTTGTTCTCTAACAAGTACCCATAATTTCAATGTGCATCTCTTATGCATATAATCATCACATGATTATCCATTGACAATTATACTAATTTATTCTCTTAATAATTAGGGACAGAGATTATTATAAACAAATATACAAAACATATAATAATCAAATAATAAACATCTCATATAATAATAAATAATGTCAACACATAAGTCTATCAATCATAGGCCTAGGGCATAACACCAACAGCAGGTGCATTGCAAAGCCCGAAGGGCATCCTCCTAAATGCGTATGTGCCGAATGGACATGTGAAGGTGGTTTTGGACTGATCTTCAGGGGCTATGGCAATTTGATTATACCCCGAAAAGCCATCAAGAAAACAATAGTAAGAGTGACCGGCCAATCTTTCTAACATTTGATCAATAAAAGGCAAAGGAAAGTGATCTTTCTTGGTCGCAGCATTTAGTTTTCTCAAGTCAATACACATCCTAAGACCGGTCACTTCTCTCATGGGTACATCCTCACCTTTTTCGTTCTGAACTACAGTGATGCCCGATCTTTTTGGTACCACTTGTACCGGGCTTACCCACTCACTCTCACCACGTGGTAAATAATACCCGCATCTAGCAATTTCAGACCTCCTTTCTCACGGCTTCCTCCATGTGAGGATTCGGTCTCCGTTGTCTCTCCCTAGAAGGTTTAGCATCATCCAAGAGATGGATTACGTGCATGCACATTGTGGGACTAATTCCCTTAATGTCTTTCAATGTCCACCCAATAGCCTCTTTATATTCACACAAAACAAGAATCAATTGGGCCTCTTGGTCGGTGGACAAATCCGATGCAATTATGACAGTAAAGTCTCTCCCTCTCCTAAAAATGCATATTTTAAATTTGACGGGAGAACTTTCAACTCAAGGAATGGGGGAATCACAATAGAAGGCGCCAACTTCTCATTGAAGTGGCCTAGGGGGTGAAACGGGCCATCATTAGGATGGTGCTCGTCGGCCTTATCCACAGCCATCAGTTGAGCGTCCGCATTATCCCTAGCTTTCTCACCGCCCATTGAAATCAATGACTCTAACTCCTCACAATCCCTCTCATGCCATGCAATCTCACGCACACAATCATCAACCTCATCAAACTCATTAACAAACATGCAAGACTCATCATGACCTACCGCATTTTTCATTACCTCAAAAACATTTATTTCAATTTTTTCACTTGCGACAGTCATGGAGAGAGTGCCACTAGCAACATTAATTACGGTGTTGGTCGTTGCCATGAATGGTCTCCCAAGCAAAATGGGTGAATCACGGCGACTACCCTCACCACGAGGCATCTCTAGGACCACAAAATCCACAGGAATGATCAATGACCCAACTTGAACTAAAACATCCTCTACGATGCCCAATGGTCTTTTTATGGACCGATCAGCGAGTTGTAGGGCCATCATAGTGGGTTTTAGCTCGGGCAAACCCAACTCAAGATATATGTAATATGGCAACAAATTAATGCTTGCCCCAAGATCGAGCATAGCCCTCACCGTGTGAGAATCCCCCAAAGTAATGGAAATTAGAAAACTCCCGGGGTCTTTCATTTTCGGTGGAAGACTATGTTTTACTACAGCGCTCGCATTCTCACCCAAAAACAATTTCTCATCTTTCCCATACTGAATTTTCTTGGAATTAAGTTCCTTGAAGAATTTGGCATACGCAGGAACATTCTTGATCACATTTAACAAAGGCAAATTTATGTTAACTTTTGAAAACATGTCAATCAATTCTTTCATTTGGTGATCAAGCTTGTTCCTCAAGAATCTGCCCGGGAAAGGAACAGGGGGCACATATGACTTGGGGTTGGACTTTTCTACATTCACATTTTGTCCCAATCCATTAGTACCCTCATCATTAGACACAACATCCTCAACAACAACATTTTCCACAACAGGAGGTTCCACAGCAGGGGAGTCAACAAGAGGGGGTGTAGGAGGAGAAGAAGGAGAAGCTACCTGATTGTCTACCTGTTTGCCACCACGTAGGGTGAAGATGGCCTTGGCTTGCTCCCCTTGTCTAGGGAACATACCCGGTTTTCGTCCCTGTAATGCCTCCGCCAATTGACCCATTTGGGTCTCCAACTTTTTCATTGCAGCAGCTTGATTGTTGTTTGCTTGCTGCTGTTCTGCCCTCGCTTGGAGTTGCTCCGCTCTCATCCGATCCATTGCCTCTTCCCAAGGCTCTTTCTTCCTTTCATAAGACCCCTGCGGTGGTGGTTGGGGGTGGAGAGGTTTATTCGGCTGTTGATTACCTCCCCAAGAAAAATTAGGGTGCTTCCCCCATCCAGGATTGTATGTCTGCGAAAATGGATTGTTCTGCGGGAACCTCTGCATATATCCTTGCATCGCCTGTACCTGCTCATGATTATACAAATGGGGACTAGTGGTGGGGCAAACTTCATAAGAATGGGTGTTAGATCCACAAGTTACACAACTATCATGCATGGCGTTACCAACAGATGACACATTGGAAGCAAAATTGGAAGTATTAATCATGGCCAATGTATCAAATCTTTGATTCAAGAGTGCAATTTGTTTAGCAAGCTCATCATTCATTCCTACTCCATTCACACCATTGGTTTTACCCCTTGACCCTTTTTGTTGCGAATTAGATGATAATCTCTCAAAAAGATCTTGGGTCTCTTCCGCAGTTTTGGCTCCTAAAGAGCCTCCGGCTGCATTATCAACCATAGCCTGACCGGCTTGTGTCAACCCCCCATAGAAAGTTTGATGCAATAGAGGCAAAGGAAAATTATGATGGGGACATTGCACCAAAAGCATCTTAAATCTGTCCCATGCTTCATGAAATGCCTCAAATGAGTCCTGTGTGAACCCAATGATTTTCTGTCTAAAGGTGGCTAACGTGGCATGTGGGAAATACTTTCTCAAAAATTTATCATGCAATTCATCCCAAGTATTAATGCTCCTAGGTGGGAGCAACATGAGCCACTGCTTAGCATTATCCCTCAAAGCAAAGGGAAAGCATTTTAGTCTTAAGTGCTCATCAGTCACACCGTCTCTCAATGGGAAACTAGACACAATCATCATATACTCCCTTAAGAAATTCAAAGAATCTTCAGAGGCAAGGCCATGGAATTGAGGGATCATATTAAACAGATGGCCTTTTACCTCATAACTTTTTGTTGCCTCATTCAATACAATGCATGACACAGATGTGTCCACCCGCGGCCTAGAGAAGGCATCCATGGTGGGTGCTTGCAAAGCCATTTCAATTTCAAATTCTTCTCCCTCGGTGGAAGAAGTTTCTAATTCACTCAAAGTTACTTCTGTCTCGGTGACAGAAGTTTCCGAATCAGTATCGCTCTCTTGAGTAGAGGGAATGCCTCTCTCAATTCTGTCTATATCGTCGTTCAAAGGAACCAAGTTAGGATCCAATGAGCGGCGACTAAACATGCACCAATTAAATAAACTTGTTAAAAATCACAACAAGTCCCCGGCAACGGCGCCAAAAACTTGATGGAGAAAAATTCCTCTAGTAATAAAATCCGAGCAAGTGTACTCACTACCGGTGTAGTAATATGCACGAGCAGGGGTCGAACCACAGAGACTCGTTGGTTTTAACAAGTAAATTTAATTAATGCTTAAAGTAACAAAATGGGTTTTGATTTGGTTTATTAAAACTAAGTACGAAAGAAAATTAAAACAATTAAGCAACTAAAGTAATAAATAAGCAAGCTAGCAAACGAAATTCAAGGATTTAACAACTAGCTCACGGATTAGGTTCACCACATATTATCCCTTTATGCCCTTTTGAATGATAAAATATTAATTGGGTTTAGGGCTTCTTCGCTTTTGTAAGAATTGGGACGGTTCGATTGCCGGATTGCAATTGTTCTATTGAATAATTATCAATTATCACGCAAGATCAAATTGACAACAACTCAATTCATTAAGCATCAAAGAATTAATGAAGCCTAGACTCAATCAATTCACGCAAGATCGTCAATCGAGTCTAATCATCCTAATAGTGTTCATGCACAATTCCCCACGCAAGTGCAGGACTTGTACCAAATAAAAATTAAGAATACTAGAATGAACTAACTCCACAATTAAATGAAACTTAAATATATAGCATAAAGTTCAAATACGGGCTACACCAATCCGTGAACTACAAAGAAATTAGCTACTCATGTTCCGGATAAACATCACAAAACATGAATAGCAATAAAACATCAAACCTGAAATCCTTGCAAAAACCTTGAAAATAAACTCTTTAATCCTTGAAAACCTAGGCAAGAAAAGTAAGACAAAAGGTTCCTAATAAAAATAATAAAGGGAGTATATATACTCCTCCATGCAGTCCTAGTCTAATTAGGAAAACAAAATAACCAAATCTCTCAAAATCTGCTTCAAAATCCTTGCTGACGTCACAATACGCGTCCTGGCACGAGTCGTGATAATTAGCACGAGTCGTGCCCTTCAGTTCCAGTCGTGAGAATGACTCGTGCCAGGCCCCTCCATTTGTGCTGAGTAACAATGCTGGAAATAGCCATGGCCTCCACTCGTGAGAACGAGTCGTGCCATAAGTGCCCACTCGTGCTGAGTAGCTGGTTGAAATTGGCTTGACTCCATTCGTTCCCAAGTCGTGCTCTAGCCTTCTTCAGTCGTTCTCCATTCGTGCCAAATGCAGACTTGCCTCATTTTGACTCCGCTTTGACCTGGCCTTCGTCCCTTGACCGTGCTTGACCCCGAACTCGACCTTGGCTAATTTACTGCCCTTTTTCCACTGATAATGAACTTGCACGCTCCACAAGATTTCACAATCCAAATACACAATAAAAAGCCAAAAATAACCTCAAAAGACCATTGTTTTCTCACACATCCTCACATAACAAAATTTCATTCAAATACATCAAAACTAAACTAAATACATCAAAAATCATTGTAAATAATCCGGAAACGTAGGCAAAATATATGTATCAAATCCGCTCATCATGGCACCCGCGTTCTTGAGCCCAAAGGGCTTCATGATGTAACAGTAATTTCCCCCAGGTGTTTGGAAGGCTGTCTTCTTGATGTCCTCTTCCGCCATTTTTATCTGATGATAGCCTGAATAGGCATGTAGGAAGCTAAGAGTTTGGTGTCCAGCAATGGAGTCAACCAACTTGTCAATTCTGGGGAGAGGATAGCTGTCCTTGGGGCAGGCCTTGTTCAGATCAGTGAAGTCTATACACATACGCCACTTCCCATTTTGCTTCTTCACCATAAATACGTTGGCCAACCAAACGGGGTACTTGACTTCATGAATTATTCCAGCGCTAAGTAACTTCTGCACCTCTTCCTTAATAGCTTCCTCCTTGTCCCTTGCAAAGTTTCTCCTTGTCTGGGAGATGGTCTTCGCCAAAGGATCAACTTCTAGGCGGTGGAGGGCTACTTCTTCATTGATTCCCCTCATGTCTTCGACTCTCCAGGCAAAAACGTCGAGACTGTTTTTCAAGAGGGAGATGATTCTTTCTTTCACTTCTGGAGATAGTTGGCCCCCGAGTTTAATTTTTTGTTCAGGATAGTCAGGATTGATGACTACCTCTTCCATTTCATCTACAGGCTTCATTTCAGGACCGTCTCGAAATTCTAGAGACTCGATAATAATTTCTCTAATTCTCCTCCCTTCATTGTCGTTCACATTGAGGCCTTCTTCCTCCATAAGTTTATCAACGTCGGGAAGATCGACCTTCCCTAGGTCATGGTTGGCCCCCGAGTTCTGGCCGTTGATGAGAATGGGATCTTCCTCGGAGACGGGCGGAACTATGCCTTGGTCATCTGCAATTTCTTGGACCATAGGCTCTTCCTCAGGTACAGGTAGGACTATGCCTTGGTCATCTGCAATTTCTAGGACCATAGGCTCTTCCTCATCATCAAGCACCTCACGGATATAGCTCATTCTGGAGCTAGTTTCGGTGGTTTTCTGAGACTTTGAGATCTTGATGTTTTCCTCGGGGGTATCTATCTCCACACTTTTGAATTTCTTTCTGCTCTTCACGACATGTTCCAAGAAGTCTTTGGGGGTTGCCCTCACACATTCAATTCCAGTACGAGTGGGGAATTTAACTCGTTGGTGGGGAAGGGGGGCCATCATCCCAAGTTTAGCTTGACTTGGAATGCCTATGATTGCATGATAATCACTAGTCAAATCCATGACTACGAAATTGACTGTGGCCTTAGCTAGGAAGGGATGTTCACCGACTTCAAGTTCTAGTTCCACGGTCCCCTTAGCTCCAACCTTATGGTTGGTGAATCCTTCGAGCCTACCATGATATGGTTCCAGTACAGTGTCTTTCAATCCCATCTGTTGGAAAGCGGAATAATACAGAATGTCATGGGAGGCCCCCGTGTCCACAAGTAATCTTTCCGATTCCACATTGTCAATTCGACCCTTTATCACTAAGGGTTGTTCATGGGCAGCACGGCTCCCTGCCAGTTCGTTGGGTGAAAAACTGATGACCTCTTCCGCCTTATGAATCCAAGCAGGCACGTGGTACACCTTGCTTAGTTCATGGATTTGGTCCCTCAGCTTTTTGGTGGAAGTAACTTCTTCACGGATCACATGCAATTTGGCCCTGGGAGGCCTACATTCTCCGTCTTCACTTTTACCGTCATCTTCACTTTCCTCCTCCTTTCGCTTCCGCTTTCCATCCTTCTTCATGACATAGCGGTCCAACTTTCCTTCGTCGACCCACCATTGTATTATTCTCTTGAGGGCCCAACAGCCATCCGTGGTGTGGCCGTTGTCTTTGTGGAAATCACAGTATTTTGAAGCGTCACGAGGGTACTTTGGTTTATCACTTAGTGGACGGGGAGGTGGAAGATTTACTAGCTGCATGATTTCTGAAATGGGTTTGGTTAGGGGGTTGAACACCTCAGGTTTCTCTGTGCCTCTTGTTCTGTTCTTCCCCTTGGATCCCTTACCGTTCCCATTATCATTCTGGCGAGTGCCCGTCGTTTCTATTTCCGCCTTGTCGGATCCTCTTTTCTTGCTTTTGTCCTTGGCCATAGCAATTGCGTATGCCACATGGTATAACTCGGATTTGGACTTAGGTTCCCGGGCGGAGAGTTCATAAATGAGGGGACCAGATTTCAATCCAGAGTTGAAACAAACAATGACCTCCCTATCAGTGAGGCTCTCTTCGACTTGGTCTGCCATTTTTCGGAACCGGTTGTAGTAGCTAAGGGTGGTCTCTCCCTTTCCTTGCTCAATATTGGCAAGGTCAGTCAATCTCATCTTTCTCCTCCCGGCCGTTGCAAAGTGGTTTAGAAACATCCTCCTCATGCCTCTCCAGCTATCGATGCAATCTTTTTTCAGTTCACAGAACCAGGTCAGGGCTGTTCCGGAAAAGGTGCTCGCGAAAGCTTTGCAAAGCATGTCATCAGCTACCGTGAGGAGGTTCATGGTTTGTTCAAAACTTTGCACATGGTCCTTTGCGTCCGTGGTTCCGTTGTATTTTTCAAAATTAGGGATCTTAAGGTGAGGATTAGGTGGTGCGGATGTTATCCTCAAGGAGAACGGACGAGTTGCCCAGTCAAAGTCATCATCATCAAATTTCTTCCCCATCTCCATGTCATCAAGTCTTTGTTTTAACAGCTCCCATTGTTTGGTTTCCACTCCCTTGTCGCTGCTAGAGCGGGTGCTTTCTTTGGGAGGCTGGGTCGATTTGTCCTTGGGACGACCATTTACCCTACTGTGTTCCGCGTCGTGTCGGTGGCTGTCCCGTTTGGAGGGTGCCCTATCATGCCTTGGCTCCAGGTCTTGGCCACCAAGTATCATTTTATATGGTTTCGGGGTCCTCGGTCTAAAAAATTGACCAGGTCGAGGCGAATCACGACGATGCCGAGGTCGAGGAGAATCAGGACGATGTCGGCGAGGACGAGGAGAATCAGGACGCT
Organism: Adenophora triphylla var. japonica; assembly: GCA_022495995.1. Lineage (NCBI taxonomy): Eukaryota > Viridiplantae > Streptophyta > Magnoliopsida > Asterales > Campanulaceae > Adenophora > Adenophora triphylla. Next base: position 129,534 of record JAFEMH010003411.1, read on the forward strand.
GAGGTGCTATGATGAGACGAGGTGGTGACATTCTCCTGTTTAGACTGAGCCTTGCTCTTAGGTCCCGTGAGTTCACTTCCTCTTCCCTGGGAGTTAAGTGGCTTCTCAGGTCAACCACCTGATCCTTCTTCTTACTGTCATGCCGAGGACGGGTAGGTTCTCAGGGAGCTTGCTTTGGTGGTTCAGCAGGTTCGAGGGGCGGAGCTCATTGCTCACCTTGCTCCCTTCCGAGAGGGTTACCCATAGACGGCATCATGAATTCAGCCATTAAATGATTTGGGTCCAATTGCAAAAGAGCAGCTTGTGTCTCGTACATCCTTTGCAACGTCTCCATTTGTTTATGTAAGAAAGAGCGTCGGTCAATGGGTTGAGTTCCTCCTGCTTGACCGGCGTCGACATTCTTTGTCTTCTTCCTTCCCACTTGCTTCCCACGAGGACGAGTAGGACGAGGAAGTTCAGCACCCTCTCCCTCGACATTCGCCTGACCCTTGGAACGAAGAGTCATGGCGAGGGGAGGAGGGGCATCTGGCTGAGGTAGAGGAGGAGGAGGAGGTAGCTCCTCGGCACCGGTGTTAACCCCATTCACTTGGGTTTGGTCCTCAGCAGTTACACTTGTAAATTGTCCGTCCATTGCGAATCAACAACAAATTACCAAGTGCGATTTTTACCAAAAATCACGATTTCCAATAGATCCAAATTTATGGCCAAAATTAGGGCAAATTTTGACCACAAACAAACGGCCAATTGTGATTTTTCCAACACAAAAAATTCAGGTCAAAAACTCGCTTCAGACACGAATTTGCAGATTCCGGCTGAATTTTTACAGAATCCGGCGATTTCAAGAACAGAGCCCAAACGGAGCAAGAATTTTCGTTGAAATACAGCAGATTTTCAGCAAGAAAATTGGCTTTTAGCGAGCTTTTTCCAGGCCAAACAAAGGGTGTTTGCATCGATTTCCCGGCAATGGAACCAATTGATGATGCCAAAATCGTCAAATCAGCCCAAATCCAAGCGATGAATGCTCCGGTGATTGCAAGGCCTGAAAATAAGAGAAAACACGTAAACTAAGCCGGGGCGGATCCGGCTAAAGGCCCTCCGACGTGAGAGTAAGTTCACGGTTTGTATGTGAGAAACTAAATTGACAGAGTTTCTGTATTATAAAAAGTAACGTACCAAATAATGAGCCATGGGGCTTGTATTTATAGGGATGGATTGATAGAATCCATGTTGAAGTGAACGTGTAAAGAGATAAGATATAATCCTAAGAGAATTATATCTGTTAAGGAGTCATTGTTTGACTTGAATTGGTGTTGGTGATTGTAATCCTGATTGGATCATGATTGTAGAATCCTTGTTTGATAAGGACTGTGTAATCTGCTAGCCGGAAAGCCGAGGAGCATGAATGTTTTATCTCGGCCTTGGCAATTAGGCCGAGGTGAATGATTCTGCTTCCTCGTCATTTGATGATTGGCCGGCAAAGTAATATGCCGGGATAAACAATTCTCTCTCCTCGTCATTTGATAATATGCCGAGGTGAGAACATTTCTTTCCTCGTCATTTTGTGACATCTCGGAGTAGGATAAGTCAGGTACGAAGAGTTCATCGTTGATTTAAGGCCGATGAGATGTTCCTCGGCATACGAGGAAGATACCTCGGCCCAATTACTTGAGCCTCAATGCTGATATATTGAATTATGTTTATGGCCCAACCCATTTGAATCTGACCCGGGCAAGCTCATGTTCGTAATTCGATTTATACTGTTAAGAGTATATTTCTTTTGGAACAATAGAAAAATTTGATATTTATCTTAGGAAAGAGTAGTAGTAAAATATATTAAGTCTTTGTGCATCGAAGTTATGCACTGTATAGTGTATAATTGGTGGTGCATCAATTGATGTACTCCCATAGCGTATCACTAAAAATAATCTTTTGACAAGTCATTTCAAATAGTTTCTTAATTAAAAGCAAATTAAATAGCCAAAAATTTATAAAAAACGCGTTTTTTTGTAAGCTTACAAAAAAACGTGTTTTTAAACCGTATCTCTCTCAGACGACGCAAAGCAAAGGAACGATTAACCAATTGCACTACCATCACCATGGAAACTCAAAGCGGCACAACCACGATTGTTGACGACGACGACGGCGACACACTATCTCTTCGGGACCTCCCAATCAACGACGCCGCCAATTCCCTCCGCAGCAGCCCTAGAACCTCCACCACCTCCGCCCAAGACCTATTCGAATTCTTCTCCGGCACCGATCCTTACCCCAACCGCCCCGACATCATCTTCTGTGGCAAAGTCATCCCTAACAACAACGACAGTGAGACTAACAAAAACCGTGATTACTTCGGCTTAACTAATTCGTTGCTGCATTCTCAAATTTCACAAATCCCAATTCAATTCCATCGGCCATGTCTGCAAAAATCGCGTGATTTCACGTCGGAGCTCAAGCCATTCCCAGTGCTCTTGTTTTTGAATGCCAGTTCTATAGTTTTGAAATGCCAGTTTATAAGTATTTGAGTGCCAGTTTGAGAATTTGATTCATTGGTGGACTGGGTAAATTAGATGCCAGTGTATGTGTTTTGGAGTGCCAGTCCATGTATTTTGGAGTGCCAGTTAGTGTATAATAGAGTGCCAGTAAGTGTGTAACGAGTGTCAATGTATTTTTTGAATGCCAGTTCTTGTAATTTTGAATGCCAATCCATGTTTTTTTGAATGCCAGTTCATGTTTTTTTGAATATCAGCAATAATAATTATCAGTGTTTTTGAGTGCCAGTATATGCATTTTTGAGTGCCAGTAAATGTGTTTTCAAATGTCAGTCCATGTATTTTTGAATGCCAGTGCTTGTATTTTTGAGAGCCAGCAAAAATATTAGTGTAACAAAGTGTCAGTGTTAGTGTAACGAGTGCCGGTGTGAAGAGTGCCGGTTTATGTATTTAAAAGTGCTTTCGTGTAAAAGTGCCGAGTTTCGGTTTAACAAAGTGCCGCAGTGGCCACACCGGCACTTTGTTAAACTGCATCGACACTTTTTCGCTGGCATTTTGTTACATATGCACTGGCATTTTATCACACTGACACTTTGTTAAACAGGAACTGACATAAACGGGGGAACCATTAATTACGAAAATGTCACCGTTTATTTTGAACATGGTTGCCAGTAATTACAAAATTGCCACCGTTTATTTTGAAAACACGTTTTTCCTTATCTTAAGAAAAAACTAATTTTTTATAAGACAAACTCAATTAAATATACTATTTATTATTTATTTTGAATGGAGAAAATATTAAACAAGCAATAATGTACAAATAAATTACGTTTTTATATCACAGACACTATTGAGAACACTTATTATGAAATGAATTAGAACCTGTCACAGGTTGCTGGCTTGCTGCTGCTTGTTGTTGCTCTGACATTGATTTAAGTAAATATAAAAATTTCACTTGCAAATACTCCCTCCGATCCAACATTTTATAGACTTTTAATTTTTCACGGGAATTAAGAAAGAAATATTATATTGAAAGTGTTGTGAGTGTGAAAATAAAATAGGAGAGAGAATGAGTGGAGAGAATAGTAAATTATAATGGTGATGTGAGTATTAAAATAATGTAGGAGAGAGAATGAGTTGAGGGAATAGTAAAGATTCCTTTCCATTTTAGGAAGAGTCCATTTTGGGGGAAACTTGTTTCTCCATAAGTTATAAAAAGTCCACTTTGTAATTTTGAGTTTCGAGCGTAAAACATTGAGTTTCGAGCTTAAAACACTGAGTTTAGGCGTTAAAATACCTAGAAGTTAAAACATCGAGTTTAGGCGTTAAAACACCGAGTTAAGGTTAGCAACTAAAACATCGAGTTTATGTCTTAAAACATCGAGTTTTTGTCTTAAAACATCGAGTTTATGTCTTAAAACACTGAGTTTTTGCCTTAAATTTTTTAAAAACAAGACTTTTTATATGTTTGGGGGAAACAGAGTTCCCCCAAAATTTTCTGTTTTAGGAAAATTATATATTATTGTGGGACGCCCAAAAAGAAAAATTTATATGTTATCATGAAACGGAGGGAGTATAAAATAGTCGCGGTTCATTTAATAAACACAAATACAAATGTTTCACAAGCATTTCAATAAATATAGGAGCTAAATATTTTTCGAAAAATATTTTTCTCATTTTTCTTTCGATGCTTATCAAACATCGAAAAATAATCCGTAAAACATTTTTCCCCAAACACGGAGCCTTAGTTAGTTAGTTCAAAGTCACGACAACACCAAGCAATCAGCAATAATCCATGACAGAAGTGGTGTCGAATTCACGAATTATTCGTTGACAATTCATTTTAATAGTGACATTCGATATGTCCCTCTCTCTTTTTTCTCTTTCCAATAAATCAAGAATAAATACAAATTAAACACATTGGCATGGGTTCAAAATTGACAACCCTAATTTTCGACATTTGCAGAATAGCCGTTGGTTTAGGAGGTGTGTGTGGGGGTGACAACAAACAAAGGGCCGAAAGCATATTAATTTTGGCTCAATAGGGACAAGGATAAGGTCAAGGTCCAAATGTTTTTACCCACCACCAACAACCCTTTTCCTTTTTTTCTTTTTAATTCCCATTTCACATTAAACCTTCATTGAACGAACTGTATAAATCGAAATATGAAATTTGAACGTGAATTCGTGATCGGACAATACTTAATAAATTGGATTCAAAATATAATTCATACAAGTCTCAATTACAACAAAGGGAGTGAGCTTTTTCATACCTTTACTCATCTTGCTTACTCGTCATTCCCATTATGTCGACCTAGACATATTAGAGCGAATAATGACCACGGCCCAGCAATTATATATGCCGACGAGGCACAAACCTCATATGCCGAGCAAGGTTCCAACAAAGCCGAGCAAGGCCTCCTTTGAAGAGGAGGAGACCTCCTCGATCTTCCTATAATATAAGGAAAGGGGCTTCCCTATCCTTACCCTCCACTTCACCGACATCAACCTAAGCCGACCTGGCTACTTATGATGGGCATCACGCCTCAAAGGCGAACGTGCATATTGATATTAATCAGTCCTACTCAAATATGGACTGTGAACAATTATAAATTTTTTAGGATTATAATCTTATCTCACACACTTTCATAACAAACATGAATTCTACAATGTTATGCCTATAAATACAAGCCATAATTCACATTATTTTGGTAATCAATCTTTTGACTCTAAACTCTTGTTAATTGATTTCTCTCTCTAAACACAAATATTTACTCTCATGCCGGAGGGCCTTCTCCGGTGAAGCCCCGACTTAGTTTACGTGTTTTTTTTCATTTTTTTCAGGCTATTCAATCATCCAGGATACAACCTGCCACTGAATTTGGGCTGATACGAACGTTTTTGGCATCATCAGTTTGGCTCCATTGACGGGAAACGATTCGAAACACCCATTGAATATCTTGAAATATTCTGCTCCGCTCTCCTAATCCTTATGTAAGACGGACGTGCTGCTAGTATTACGCCTAAACATGATAACGTTCTTGAGGAAGAGACTCATGGCAACACAAGGACTGCTTTTCCTTTTCCTAATTGGGAACTGCCTCCTCCACCACCGCTGATTGATGGGTTGTCGCCCCTAGGAATGAATCTGCGTTATAGGGGATAGCCGGTAACTGACACAGTACAGACGAATCCTCCTCCTCGTCGACGCCGAGGAAGGCCTCATCTCTTGTAAATTCAGACAAAAGCCCCAATATGTCCCTCCTCGCCATAAGGCACATGGGAATGACAACATAAGAAATGAGGTTGCCTTGAGAAGTCTTTTGAACCACCCAAGGGAACAGGAGGTTGATTCTGCTGACTTGAGAGCAAGGGTTAGTCAGGCAAGGCAAAAATCTCCTCCGCGTCGTAACCTCTCTCCTCGGCACAGGAGCCCTCCTCATCATAGGAGCCCTCTTCGGCCGAGGAGCCCTCCCCATCACAGGATTCCTCCCCATTCATTGGCAACTAGAAGGGATGAAGCAACATCTGGACATGGAGACAATCACCAAGAACACTTAAAATATAGTAGGGTGAATGGGAACCGAAACCAAGAAAGGAACCACCGTAGCTCTCATGTTAGCTCGGGGTTCGACGGCAGAGAATTACTACTCTTGAAAAAGAGATTAGATGAGATGGAAATGGGGAGAAAAGAAGTAGATGATGATGATACATGTGCCACCCATCCTTTCTCTTAGCGAATTAACGATCTACCTCCCAATCCTGCTCTTAAAATTCCAAGTTTTGAAAAATATGTGGGAACCACCAATGCACGGGACCATGTGCAAAGTTTTGAATCCACCATGGCCCTCCTCACCAAGGCAGATGACATTCTCTGCAAAAAAGGAAAGCATCGACAGCTGGAAATTAATAAGAAGGAGGTTCCTGGACCACTTTGCCGCATCAGGGAAGAGGAAAAAAAAATTGATTGACCTTGCCAACATTGAGCAAGGGAAGAATGAAACAACTCTGAGTTACTACAATTGATTTATAGCCATGGCAGATCAAGTGGAGGAGAGCCTGACAGACCGAGAGGTGATTGTTTGTTTTAACTCCGGATTAAGATCCGGACAATTGATCTATGAACTTTCTGCCAGAGAGCCTAAGTCAAAATCTGATCTATACAATGTGGCTTACCACAGCGATGGCAGAAGAGAAAAGTAAAAAGAGATCTGAGAAACCAGAAGCAGAAGCAGCTGGTATCAACCAGGCCTCAAAGAGAAATGGCTATAAGGGGAAGAATAGAACTCGGGCTACTGAAAAAGTTGAGGTTTTTACCCCCCTCACAAAACCTGTTACGGAGATCATGCAGTTGGTAAATATGCCAAGTCCCCGTCCACTTGATGAAAAATCAAAATACACCCGTGATAGCTCCAAGTATTGTGCCTTACACAAAGATCACGGGCACAACTCGGAGAATCGCATCTCCCTCTAGAGAATAATCCAGAGATGGGTCGATGAGGGAAATCTTGATCGCTACGTTATAAGAAAGGATAACAAGCGAAGAAGAAAAGATGACGATGACGAAGACAATGAAAAGGAAAATAGGCCTCCTAGGGATAAACTCCATGTCATACGAGAGGAGACCATTTTCAACAAAAAATTGAAAGACCAGATCCACGAGCTAAGTAAATTATATCACATCCCCACCTGTATTCATAAGGAGGAGGAAGTAATTAGCTTCTCCCCTAATGAATTAATCGAAAGCCGCGCGGCCCGTGAACAACCCTTGGTAATCAAAGGGTGGATTGTCAACTGTGAATTCGAGAGACTCCTCATAGACTCGGGGGCCTACCGAGATATTCTGTATTACTCTACCTTCCATAAGATGAATCTGAAGGATAACATGTAGGAGTCATACTCTGGAAGACTAGAAGGCTTCACCAACCACAAAGTCAGCGCCATGGGGACACTTGACTTATCAATGGAAGTGGGTGATCACCCCTTCCGAGCAGAGGCCACAGTAACATTCGTGGTTAGGGATCTGGCTAGTGACTACCATGCCATCCTCGACATTCCAAGTCAAGGTAAACTTGGGATGGTCGCCTCCCTCCCCCACCAACGAGTTAAATTTCCTACATGTGATGGAGTCGAATATGTGAGGGCGACACCCAAGGACTTCTTGGAACATGTCACGAGGAGCATAAAAACATCCAGAAAAGTGAAGGTGAACACACCAGAAGAAAATATGAAAATCTCTAAGTCTATAATGACTACAAGCACCAATTCTAAGCTCAATCTGATTTTTGAAATAGTACTAGCACCAGTTCTGTCCGTCCTAGATATAGTATCTCGTCTCGTCAGCGCCCACAATTCGGGGGGCCGACCCAGAATTAAGACAAGGAGAGCTGCAGGATGTAGACGAACTAGATGAAATTGAGATACTAGATATACATGAGGATGACAACAATGACATAGTTCTGTCCGTCTCATATATAGCCCCTAATCTCCTCAGCGGCCAGAACTCAGAGGCTGACCCTGACTTGAGACAAGGAGAGCTGCAGGATGTAGACGAACCAGTGAAATTGGCTATCAATACAACAAAAAATTCAAACTATGACGAACAAAACAACAAGCTCAATGGGCTGCTAGACCTAAATCAAGTAAATGAGAAAAGACTAGCTGCTCAGAGGTGTAAGTACCCTAATCTGGATCGCTCTCCATCCCAACATACGACAAAACCAGAGGCAAACTTCCGGAGGTCATAACTCATTCATACGAACTCTGATTGAGACGTGCCATATATGGTTGGAAAGCTCTCGACGAGAGCTAGCTTGCCATCACAATTACAAGAGCATGGAAGGTCCGTACGGACCTCTTTGCATGCTAAAGGTCCGTACATACCTCTTTGTAACCAGACATAATTATTACAAAATCCGCTTAAAGTCCACGAGATTCCCTCAAATCCCGGAAATCTAAAATTTTGGTTTTCCTAGAAGGTCCGTACGGAACTTCTTGCAAATTTTCTCACACTATAAATAGAGGGCTCCCCCTCTCAAAATTTTCAGACCTCCCTCTTCTCTTCTCCCCCTAAGCCTTCAGGCTCCCCTTCTAAGACCCCTCAGGGCACTCCCGGTCCCTTTCGGTTCCCTCCGGGGCCTTCCGAGCTCCCTCGCGGTGATCCGAAGCCCTACCGAGCGCTCCCGAGATGCTCCCGCGCTGCCTCGAGGCACTCTCGAGGTACTATGAGTCCCCTCGTGGTACTCTGAGGCCTTGTCTGGTCTTTTCGGAGGCGTCCCGGCCATTTTCGAGCCAAACCAACGATTCCGAGGCACGCCGAACCTCTGCTCGAATCCAACCGACGATTTCGAGGCACGCCGAACCTCTGCCCGAATCCAACCGACGATTCTGAGGCACGCCGAACCTCTGCCCGAATCCAACCGACGATTCCAACGCACGCCGAATCTCTGCCCGAATCCAACCGACGATTCCAACGCACGCCGAACCTCTGCCCGAATCCAACCGACGATCCCAACGCACACCGAAACTCTGTCCGAGTGCACACTTTACAATTCCGAGGCACGCCGAAGCTCTGTCCGCAGACAACCGGCACATCCCGAAGCAATCCCGGTCCGTCCCGAAACACTATTCCATCCTCAAACACTATTTCCCGGCGAAAGACAGACACGAACCAACATTGGTAAGGCTTCCTTCCTACACTATTTCAATACATTTCAATACGTAGTGTACAATGTAGATATCCGATACAGCATGCATTTTTAAAAGCACACACACACACACACAACAGTTAAAGAATATAAGGGGTACCGAAAGACTCGTTTTTACGAGGCGACTCGGGTGAGCTATAATACTATAATATTCTCTTCCCAAGGAGTCATCTGACCTCCGAACTCAAAATCTCATCACACAAAAAAAAAAACAGTTTATTTTTAAACTGATGCCCTTTTTCAATGTTTTGGGCTTAATAAAAACGGCGTGACGACTCTACAAAGCAAACACACAGCGAGACACCTCCTTCCAACGCATAAAACGGAATGCCAGATGCCGGGGCGCGATTGCGCTGCCTCTCGGATCCGGGCAATTCCCAACAACAAATGCGAGATGCCGGGGCTCTGCGTGCGAGCCGGATCCGGGTAATTTCAGTTGGCGACTCCGCTGGGGACATTTTGTTTTAAAAAACTTTTAAACAAAATAAAAGATTTTTAAAACAATGATGAGAGTCAAACTTTCATTTTACCCCTTTTTTTAACAGTTGTGTGTGTGTGCATGTGCTTTACTTTTTATTTACAAAAAAAATAAAAATACAAAAAAATGCATCAATATACATCTGTGTACATACATTTAAAATTCTTCAAAAAATTCTGTTTTACTCAGAAAAAAAAAGAATTTTAGAGACCGCACACTACTCGCACTGCTGCCTCGGTACACCGCACGCTACTCGCACTGCTGCCTCGGTACACCGCACGCTACGCGCACTGCTGCCTCGGATACACTGCACACTACAACCCTCAGCCCGGGGTGGTCTCAGTTGCAGTCCGTTTGGTCTTCCTAGGCCTCTTGGATCCGCACGGGATCATTCCAAACATCCCTTCCTAGCCAAGCGTCAACCCTGCACGTTTGAGTCTTGAGTCACACTCTGTCCAGACTCGGTTGGTTTTTACCCAGTCCGTGTCATACAAGCCTGGATACATATCCCATGCTGGCCATTTTCTGAGTTGAAGCTCGAAACTTAAGATCCCTTGCGCAAGCAAAGCGATGAAAGGTCATGCTAAAATCTTGAACTGATCTTTATTTTCCGAAGCTACACCCAGACGATGTTCCGTCCCGGATATACATCCATGCCCACATGACACCATGTCATCAAGCCTTTAATACGTCAGCCATGACGATATGACCCAACCAACTCCTAACGTCATAGATCCCTTGGGCAAGCAAGGTAAAGAGAGGTCATGCCGAACTCTCGACCAGATCTTGACTCAGGTGCCGGATCGGCTCACTATTCACATGGCTAACACATTAAAACGAACATGACAGGCTCGGTCCTTAGGTTCGATTTTTCTTTTCGGCCGGTGGAAACCGCATGCCCTATAGGACCCTCGCCCGAGGCTATCCACCCCGGGATGTCGAAATACAGGTGCAAAACGAGGGGCTTATAGCCGCACATATGGTCTCCACTGACACAGGATCTAGCATAGTTGCGAAAAAGAAGAGCAATCTTTTCCAACCTACCTAGGATTCTGAGAAAATACTGTTTTACGTAAATCAAAACAACAAAAAAAAAATAATAATAAAGAAAAGCGGAAACTGCATGTCACATGTGCTTTCCCCCCTTTATCCAAAAGGCCTTCCCGTGTCTAAACCTTACCCGTCACCCCCTCTAGCGAACCGAGAGTGGTTGAGAGTACCCGGGAGCCGCCTTTTCAGTATCGAGGTCACAAGGTCCGATAGCCCTTCCGGTTCAGCGGTTCGAACAGTCCGCTACTCCCCCATGGCAGGATCAACAGATAACGGCAAGGGAAACGGAACCCCGCCCCCTGGAAATTTCCAAACGATGGAAGAAGTTTGGCAAGCTATTAAGGCTCTCGAGAAACGCCAAGAAGAGCAGCAGGCTTGGATCGAATATGCCATGCGCCGTCGCAGAACCGTCGCGGTTCCCCAACCTGATGGGACCTTCGTTCTCATAGAAAACGAAGAAATACCTGCTCCCCCGGGTCCTCAAAGCTATCAGCAGGTCCCACCTCTGCCAAGCCACGGAAACCTAGAAATGCAAAATAGCTCCCACTCAGAGCTTAACTCGGGCCCCAGTCAAGCGGCTCCGATCTATCAACCTCAGCACAATCTGTTTTCCAGCCCTACTCTGCAAACTCAATATCACCAGCACACCTATGGGCCCGCTCCCTCAGGTCCTAACACCTCTCAATATCCCCTGGAATTCAATCATGTGCCTCTGTATGAGCCCCGCAGCCACAACTTGAAATCCCGATGTTTACCAGGGACAGACATCCCAAGCGGATATCCCAACATTTCAAACCTTCCACCTGCTGGACTGCCACTTGGGGCTAATGAAATATTTCCCCAATTCCCAAACACAACCCTTAGCGGTCCGGGCAATCACGCCCCCAATTTCAATAATCCAGGATACGGGTTGGTATACGCCCAACTGCCTCCCCGAGACTCCCGAATGGCGATCCCATCATCTAATCCACCTCCATCTTCGGTCTCCATCCCAGAAAACGACAGCCTGCCTCTGCCTACTGACCCCCATATGGTTTGGTTGGTAGAACATGCAAAGGAGATACAAGGGAAGAGTTTCCTTAAGCAAAAGGAAAAAGGTTACCAAACACCTCCAAACGAGAAGAAAGAGGTTACCAGAGCAGTTCGTTACATCCAAAACAGAGCCCAAGTAATCCGCGACCAAACACCCCCGAGGAACAACAATCCCCCTCGCATACCACAGTTCCAGCATTTTGATAACCTCGGGATGCCCTTGAGCCAAGTCCTCGAGACACTAGTAAAGAGGAACATTCTCAAACCCCTTGAGAATTTCCAACCAAAGACTCGCAAGCCTAACATGGACATGAGCAAACAATGTGCCTTCCACAACTACCCCGATCACACCATCGACAATTGCTTCGTGCTAAAACAAGTGGTCCAAGGGCTAATCGAAGAGGGAAAGTTGGAACGCCCCCCGGTCCCAACACAGTCGGAAACCCTTTCCCTGGAAATGACGGGGTAAGCATGGTGGATAAGTCCTCGGCAAATTCCCGTGATGATTGGGGACGTGAAGACGGAACCTGGGGCTTCCGCAATGAAGAATTCGGAAGAAAGAATCCAAGAATGGTTATTCCCCAACATTCCTTTCCGGAATCAGGGCACACCAAGGGATGGATCGAGCCCTCCCCGGAGATAAGGCAGTTCGAGACAGGCCGAGCAAGTGGCAGCATAAAAAACGGTGTAACTTTCACAAATGCGGACCCACAGCCAGCAAGAAGAGACAGGACGAGAAGCTTGGACTAACCCCCCGTCTCCTAGAGTCTATCTTCAAAAATAAAAGACCCCGAGTCTGTCGTATTTAAGTTCGAGTCTCTCGAGTCGTCTGACGGCCTTACGCCTAAAGATTATGCGTTTGTAACATAAACCGCGCTTCCTTATGCTTTGAATAAATGATCGACCTTTCTGAGTATCCCCTCATTGCCACGTTAACAAATGATAAATTAACTAATAAAAAACAGTTAATAATGATTCACTTGGTAAAGATGCAGACACATTAATGAACAATGCATTAAAACAAATCTTTAAGCATGTTGTCAAACGAGAGGAAAATCGGGCCCAAGCTGCCGAGAAGGTTCTAACCAAAATGAATTTGGGGAACTGCTGAAAAGCCCAAAGAGACGCAAATCGGAAAATTCTCCGTCGATACTTCACCCAAAGAATATCGAGTCTTCTTCTCCTCCTCCTACACTCTAAAAAAAACAAAACACAAAAAAAAATCGTACAGTCAACCTCGTAGGTTCTAGTACTTTTCTCAAGTCCTCCTCGGACATTGTAATTAAGTCTTCAATTTTCCATACATAAGTCTTCTTTCTTTTCTTGCTAGACTTGAGACATTATTTTGCACCCCACATTACATTTAATGAAATGGTTTTATTCTATGTGATCACTTGCATTGCTCAACAAGTAATTCCACAAATGATTAATGCTTTGATTAATTGGTGTGAGAAAGTCAATCGATAACTCCTCATCCACCTTACCATACCCCACACAAAGGCCTCCATCAAGCCATACACTTTCCAAAACATGCCCCCCATCACCTTGACCAAGTCAACGACGGCGGCAACATCAAAGGACAACAACAGGTCACTCAGCATCAAAAGATTGACCCCATGTCGGCAACAACCTAGGGGCTTGCCTTCGCCCTCCTGCGCATCAAGAAAGTTCAAGCAAGGGCTTGCCTTCTCCCTCATATGCTTCAAAAAAAAAAAAGAACTCAAGCAGAAGCTACAAAAAAAAAAGCTCAAGCAGAAGCTACAAAAAAAAAAAAAGAGCTCAAGCAGAAGCTTCACAAAAATAAATGAGGTCAAAGACCCAGCGCCAGCGATCAAGAAGCAATGGATTTATTGAAACTGCCGTCAAATACGACTTGTCATGGAATCACCTCAAGGCCCGTGCCTCATCATTCAACCTTTCGAGCATTTTCGCCAAAGGCCACACTAATTTTCATGCCCTGGCCCCAAAGCCAAACACAGTTCAAACCCGAACTACATAGACCTGAGCTCTTTGTCTTAAGGGGAACGTAGGCAACCAGAAATGGTCCGATCATAAACACATACAAATCCACAAACTCGGTCTCATCAATGACCTCTCCTATACACAAACCTTCTTTCCCACCAGACCAACTCGATCCTTGATACCGGTTGACTTTCTCTTCATGATTAATCAAGCATATCAAGTTTTATTGTTGAATAACCCGAACATCAACTAAGGGTTTTAAGCAAATATGTGATCAACGTGAACAAATCAAGTTTTCAGATGTCTCGACAAGTCTTCTTTTTCTACAAAATAGGACAATAGAGCTAAACACTGATTTTCTGTTAGCAAGGGCTTTCATACACTTTTACAAGCTTTTCAGTGCTCATACTCTCTCAAAAGAGTCAAACCCAAAAGCATTTCCTTTGTGCCTACATCAAATAAGGCATTCACACAAAAAGGGGACCCGTTCCCACCTTTTCAAAAATAAATACGCCCTTGCGAGTGTACATTACGAGTCATTTCTCCCACAAAAGAGGGTCGAACTACGTAGACCCGAGCCCCTCAAGGGGAACGTAGGCAGCCTTCATTGGTTCGGTCTAAGGAAAAACAAAATTCTAAAAATTGATGCCACCAAGGCTCAGGCAAGAAGCAAGCAAGAGATTTTGCGTCTCGACAAAGCTTTAAAAGTAAATCACAAATCATCACAGTTAAAACACTTCTTGATGAGTTCAAGCACGGTCTACTCTCAAACTTACAACATGCTAAAAGACAACTTAAAACATTTAACAATCAATGTGTCTGTAATGACGATGAATGGATACTCAGTGTTTCAGAAGGTCATTCCATGCTACTCGCGTTTGGCCCTTCATCACTCTTTCGTTTCTTCCCTTGTCCCCAATGAGTCTTCTTTCATTACACATGAGTGAGTTCTGTCTCCCTCATTCCGAGATCAGGAGTCCTCCTAGTCGTGTCAAACGAACCAGTCGCTCTCAGAGCATCGTTCACCCGTGCCTCGGCTCGGATCTCCTCCCTACGAGTCTGCAAAAGGGGACCTCTCCCCCCCAGCCTGTCAACTCGAGTCCCATAGTCAAACAAAGCATCTCCCATGACATCCTGAGGGTTAGACCAAGCTTCTGCACTCCTAAGGCTATAGCTGAGACGACATCTTGCCCCAGAATTGCTTCATGTCTGCTCCCCAAAACCACTTGGGTCTGCCCGATATGCTACTCATACCAATCCAGGTACTCATGGTCAAGACAACATTCTCCCGGCATCTAAGGAGCACCACAGGAGGGAAAGCGGAATACTTCCATACCCTCAGAAAATACAGAAAGGCATCGGGATCTGTCATGCAGAAATAAGCTACCTCCACATTGGCAATGTCATCCCAACCCAGCAAAGGCTCCTGCCTCATCCCGAACTACTGGGAAACAAGCAACGAAACATAGAAAGAGGACCAAGGCAAACACGGAACTCTGACAACATAGGACCCTTTCTGAAAGGCCCTCCTAGTCTCGATCCCCCAATGCGGAACCCACCAGCGAATCTGATGCGTACCAAGCTGTGCCATCCATCTCTCCCAGGCGGACTGATCCATATCCAATACAAGAGGTCGCCGAGCAAACGTCCACAGACTAAAGGATGTCAGAGGCACTGTCGTAGCCAGAAATCTCTCTCTCTCTCTCTCTCTCTCTCGCCACCATAATGCAAGAAAAGCAGGGGCTTCCCCCATGCATGAACCGATCCCTCATCACCAAACGATCTATGCCGTGGAAAGTCTCCCTCGAAACTAAGGGAACGATGTACTCACCGGCCTGGCAATGGCCTGCCACATCCAACAAACACATCACAGGAGACATCACTCCCGCCGTCGCTCATTAAACTGCCAAAGCTGCTTCAGCCCCCAACAGCTCAAAAGCCTTACCAAAGCCATTTCCGACCACCATACACTAACCACAAACATTTCAAGCTCGTGCGACATACGCAGAACATAAAAAAAGGGAGTAGAAACGACCCCTAAAGCAAAAAATAAAAGAGTTCATTACATGTGAATACATTGTGCATATAAATACAAATATTTTGTTGCTCTCCTCACTAACATGAATAGAAAATAAAAAAAAAGAGTCCTACTCTGAGTCATCGGCACCACCGCCTGGTAAAGACTCCCACATCACGGTGCCTCCGCCAGCCACCTCATCATCCTCGGTGAACTCAGCACCTTCCTCGACCGGTTACTCCAAGACGTCCGCAGAAGTCAGAACGGAGAAGGAAAAAGAAGACGAGCCATCCCTCCTCTCCTTGTCCAGCACCTGAGGCGTCCCACGTCCTCATCATCTCAGACAGAGGTGCCACCTCTCCCTCACCGTAAGTTCAGAGAGAGGCGCTACCTCGCCCTCACCAAGTTCAGACAGATGCGCTACCTCGCCCTCACCAAGTTCAGAAAGAGGCGCCATCTCGTTCTCACCATAAGTTCAAACAGGGGCGCCACCTCGCCCTCACCAAGTTCAGACAGAG
Organism: Adenophora triphylla var. japonica; assembly: GCA_022495995.1. NCBI lineage: Eukaryota > Viridiplantae > Streptophyta > Magnoliopsida > Asterales > Campanulaceae > Adenophora > Adenophora triphylla. The sequence goes on from JAFEMH010003411.1 coordinate 145,787, forward strand.
GCGCTACCTCGCCCTCACCAAGTTCAGAAAGAGGCGCTACCTCGCCCTCACCAAGTTCAGAAAGAGGCGCCATCTCGCCCTCGCCGCAAGTTCAGACAGAGGCACCACCTCACCCTCACCAAGTTCAGACAGAGGTGCCAACTCGCCCTCATCGCAAGTTAAGACAGAGGCGCCACCCGCCCTCACCGCAAATTCAGACAGAGGCGCTACCTCGCCCTCACCAAATTCAGACAGAGGTGCCACCTCGCCCTCACCACAAGTTCAGACAGAGGCGCCACCTCGCCCTCACCGCAAGTTCAGACAGGGGCACCTGTGATGATGTGCCATTCGCGGGAAAATTCAATTTTTCGTTTCTTTGAAAACCGAATAAAACCGAAAAACGGAGTCGCCACGCCATTTTTGTTTTAAGGGCCAAAACTTTGAAAAATGCTCGAGATTAGAGATTTGGGTTCGGAGGTCATGTTACACGCCGGGAAGGATGTTAGTGTGCACCAGGAATGCCTCGTAAAATGAGTCTTCCAAGCTGAAAATCATTTGTGTGTGTGTGTATGTGTGTTTTGGCCAAAATATGTTGAAACTCAGAAAAGTAAAAATTGGGAATTCTTTATTAGACTTTGGTCAGATCCCATGATTTTTGGTGTGATTTTTGGGTAGAGTTTTGGTGCTCAAAATATTTTTGGAAGTTGAAGAGCACTTCTGCCAGAATGAAAAAGGGAGTGGACACTTGATTTTGAAATAGATTTAAGGGCTTCAAAACTTCATAATCTGAGAAAACTCAGAGAATGAAAGTTGTTCCAAACACCTCAAATAAGATTTCTTTGAAAGAATTTTTCATTTTGGAGAAGATTTGAGGACCCAAAACCTTCTAGAAATCTAAGATGTGAAATCTGGACTTCCAGAGACTGATGAACTGACCTTTAAAGGAAAATTTGAAAAAGGGAGTTTTACTCACGAAAAAAATAAAGTAAAAATATGTCTGGAAATCTCTAGATTTTGGCTACAAAAAGTGTTTTGTAGTCAACACCAAATTCCAAGTTTATCTGTGTCCAAAAAATTAGACCATGGACTGGGGTCTTAGAAAATTGCTACTGGACAGCAACTTCTCAAGAAGGAAAACATGATTTTAAAGGGGGTTTTGAATCCATGCTTGTCCCCATTTCCCTAGGTTTTGATTAGTGATCACTTGACATTTTAGTGGTGAATCAACTATATCAAACCATCCTTGGGGTACATTAGGACTAAGCACTTCATTTGCTTGGGAAGAGAAATTTTATCCTTTGAAAAAGAGATTTAATGTATGAAAATGATTTTTAGGGTTTTGAAAATGTGTTTTCTTTGCAAGTAAGTAAGAATACTTTGAAAATAATGTTGATCCTTGTAGAAGATCATCCATGGAGATGAACTTCCATGGTGATCTTCTTGGATCTAAGAAAAGAAGATGAACAAACTACATTTTGGAGTTTGAAAATGCATGCATGGATGAATTTTAGGGTAAGGAGAGGGAGGTTATACCTATCTTCCTTGTGTTTTGTGTTTGAATGGATTCAAAGGCTTGAATGTGTTTAGGGATTGAAAGTGTTTAGGGTTGATGATTTGAGTTGGTTAAAGAGAAAACAAGTAGATAACAATGAAGTCCTCTATGTTTTCTCTCTAATCCTGCTCCTAAGGGGTGATTTGAGCTTGGATTGGTGTATGTATGAGAGTATGTATGAGAGTGTTTTGAAGTGTTTGTGAGTGAGTGAGATTTGGGAAAGATTGGAGAGAAAATGATGGCAATTCAAGTGAATTCCCACTGTTTTCTCTCTATTTTCGCCAAAGTGCTTGAGGAAATGTGATTTGTGTTGTGTAATTTTTGAAACTAGAGAGGAGGGTTCAATTTATAGCCCTCTCGAGAAGCAAACTCATCCGCGCGGATCCGTGTGCAGCGTGCACTGTTCATCCTGCTGCAGGTAGGCTGACAGAGGAATATCTTTTGAAAATTCAAATTAAACGATCGCTTTTCAACTTGCTTAATTCGGATTTTTCCAATTTCTTTTGCTTTTTGAGATTCATTTCTTGGTTTAACTTTAAATGGCAATGCCCATTTTACCCTTACTTTGTTAGAAAAGTTAGGAATGTTAGGAATGTTAGTAATGTTATAACTTTCGTTAATTTTCTAACGAAAATGCTAACAAGCTCAAATTGGAGCACTTACGTAGCCCCTCTGCGACGGCGCTTCGAAGGAAGCGGGGTCGTCGATAAGAGTAAGGCTCCATATTTGGCAGATGATCAAGTGATCGAGTGGCTGAACCTATTTAATAGGCTACCTACGTATCCTTGAGAGGAATCAAGCCAGCCGTAGTTCGGGTCTTTGACCCTTGGAGATGATGGCGTTTTAGGTGCCTCGAACCCGATTTGAGCGAGTTCTCAGCTTGGTTCTGGAAGAAAACTCGCTGGGATAGGAGACGACCATTTTTGGGTCAAAGTGGCTAGAGTCGTATATTGGCTCTCGCTGGGATAGGAATGACCATTTTCGGTCCGTGGCTAGAGTCGCACATTGGCTCTCTGGGATAGGAATGACCACTTTCGACTTCGATGGCGTATCCTTAAGAGGAATCAAGCCGGTCGTAGTTCGGGTCTTTGACCCTGAGTGATCGTTTTTAGGGTGTCAACCTAAGATTTGACTATTTTTGGGAAGTCGCCCTAAGATTTGACTATTTTTGGGAAGTCACCCTAAGGTTTGACTATTTTTGGGAAGTCGCCCTAAGACTATTTTTGGGAAGTCGCCCTAAGGTTTTGACTATTTTGGGGACGTTGCCCTATGATTTTGACTATTTTGGGGAAGTCTCCCTAGGGTTTTGACTATTTTGGGGACGTCGCCCTATGACTTGACTATTTTGGGGAAGTCGCCCTAGGGTTTTGACTATTTTGGGGAAGTCGCCCTATGGTTTTGACTATTTTGGGGAAGTCGCCCTATGGTTTTGACTATTTTGGGGAAGTCGCCCTATGGTTTTGACTATTTTGGGGACGTCGCCCTATGGTTTTGACTATTTTGGGGAAGTCGCCCCTAAGATTTCGACTATTTTGGGGAAGTCGCCCTACGGTTTCGACTATTTTCTTGGGGAAGTCGCCCTAAGGTTTCGACTATTTTGGGAAGTCGCCCATGGTTTTGACTATTTTGGGGAAGTCGCCCTATGGTTTTGACTATTTTGGGGAAGTCGCCCTATGGTTTTGACTATTTTGGGGACGTCGCCCTATGGTTTTGACTATTTTGGGGAAGTCGCCCTATGGTTTTGACTATTTTGGGGACGTCGCCCTATGGTTTTGACTATTTTCAGGGGAAGTCGCCCTACGGTTTTGACTATTTTGGGGAAGTCGCCCTATGGTTTGACTATTTCTGGGGGAAGTCGCCCTACGGTTTTCGACTATTTTGGGGAAGTCGCCCTATGGTTTTGACTATTTTGGGGAAGTCGCCCTATGGTTTTGACTATTTTGGGGAAGTCGCCCTATGGTTTTGACTATTTTGGGAAGTCGCCTAAGGTTTTGACTATTTTGGGGAAGTCGCCCTACGGTTTCGACTATTTTGGGGACGTCGCCCTAAGGTTTGACTATTTTGGGACGCGCCCTATGGTTTGACTATTTTGGGAAGTCGCCCTATGGTTTTGACTATTTTGGGGAAGCCGCCCTATGTTTTGACTATTTTTGGGGGAAGTCGCCTCAAGGTTTTGACTATTTTGGGGACTTGACGATGGCGTCTTTCAAACCTATTCTTAGGTGTCTCACCTTGATGATGATGGCGTTTCGGTGCCTCGAACCTTAATGACGATGGCGTCTTAGGTGCCTCGAACCTTGATGATAGCGTTTTAGGTGCCTCAAACCTTAATGATGGCATCTTAGGTGCCTTTAACCTTGAAGGTGGCGTCTTAGGTGCCTCAAACCTTGAGGATGGCGTCTTAGGTGCCTCGAACCTTGATGATGATGGCGTCTTAGGTGCCTCGAACCTTGATGATGGCGTCTTAGGTGCCTCGAACCTTGGTGATGGCGTCTTAGGTGCCTCAAACCTTGATGATGGCGTCTTAGGTGCCTTCGAACCTCGATGATGGGTGATCCGGAGGTGACAACTTGTTTTGAAATGATTTCCTTCGATGTTCATATCCTTTCGCTGGGACAGACTTCGAGGGGGATAGACAGTCCTTTTGGTGGATTTCATTTGAAGGGATCGGTCTTACGTTTGCTACCGGAGGTGAAAGAGACGGAATTCCGTTGGCTTTTGTCAGGGATGAACCTAAGTTGAGGTTTAGTTCTATTGTATGAACCTAAATGAGGGCTCAGTTTAGGAGTATAAACCTAGATCGAGGTTGAGGGAGACTATTTGAGGGCATTCTCGCAGGGGAAGATTAGAGCTTACGATGATTATCGGGGAAAAGGGTGACCGTGTTGGTCAAGCGGCTGGACCTATGGTAGGCTACCTACGTATCCCGAGTGGGAATCAAGCCTGGACGTAGTTCGACAACTGCTGGGGATGGTCTTTGATGGTTTGACGGTATTCGGGAGTCACCCGAGGTTTGACTGTTTTTGGTCGCCCTAAGATTTGATGATAATGTTCTTTGAGAAAAGTAGTTGACTAAGATATGCTTTCATACCTGTGTTGTGCTTACCTGTAGCTGCCAGAAGGACTGGGGCTACGGCTGATGTTGATGAAGAGTTGTTGGGTTGCCGTTCATGGGACGGTTTCTTCTGACGATTTGCTGTCTTTGGAAGCATTTTGACCTGAAGGAGGAGTTTGGTTGAGTCTGCATCTTGCTGGTGATCGTCAATCTTGTAGAAGTTGTTGAGCTTGTCTTCACATTGGGGACTTCTTGCTTTTGAGAACTTTGTGTCTCTGACCGATTTGCATTTGAGAACTTGGTGTCTCTAACCGAATTGTATCTGAGAACTTGGCGTCTCTGACCGATTTGTATTTTGAGAAGTTGGCGTCCCTGACTGATTTTCATTCGAGAACTTGGCATCCCTGACCGATTTGCATTTTGAGAACTTGGCGTCCCTGACCGAATTGTATTTGAGAACTTGGCGTCCCTGACCGATTTGCGTTTGAGAACTTGGCATCCCTGACCGAATTGTAGACACTGGAGGCGGTCTTCATATGTTTGTGGATGTTGGGGGTTGTCTGAGTTGCAGATGCCGGAGCTTGTCTTTGCCCAGCTATGGACATGGGGACTATCTTTGCCAAACTGTAGATGCTGGAGGCTGTCTTCATCCGTTTGTGGACATTGGAGGTCGTCTTTAGCAAGTTGCAGACGCCGGAGCTTGTCTTTGCCAAACTGTAGATGCTGGAGGCTGTCTTCATCCATTGTGGACATTGGAGGTCGCCTTTGCCTAACTGGAGATGTCGGAAGATGTCTTCACGGACTTGATGGACTGTAGACCTGGAGACCAGGTGGTGTTGTCCTAATGTGTCTGAGGTATCAGTCATTTGTTGAAGTCATTGGAATTACGCTTTGGTGGAGACCATCTTTGCCGCGGGAGGCTTCTGTAGTGATGGAAAACTGGTCTTTCGTGCTTGAATTGCTACATTTGTTAGTAGAGGGACAAATGCACATATGACATTCATGATGATGGATGCATGCATGGAACTAAAATGATTCGCGATTGCTTAGGTTTTTTTTTTTTTATTGATTCATGTTTTGCATGCTACATGAGCCCTGGGGAGATTTTTGTGGGGATGCATGTGGTGAGAGGGTTTGTATGTGTTGTGGACTGTTTGGGACAAGCTTTGAGCTGGTGGGGTGATATCCTTTGGCCGCGGACTGAATTGCATGTCATTGATGAGGTCAATTTTGATCTTGGGATGAAGTTGGATTTGAACCCCGGGTCTCGATTGAAATTTCTTTTCAGTCTCGGACATCTGAAGCTGATGTTGACAGGCTCTAGTATCAAAGTATGTTGATATGAATGAACCCTCTTTTACTTGGGTTAGTTGTGATTTGACATAAATTTGGAGAATGATTTGGCGAAATGCTGATATGAGGAGATTCCCGACTCTCAACTTTTGATGATGCAGGGAGTTGCCATATACCAAGTTCTAAAGCTGAAACTCCAAGACAATTGTTGAGGTGACTGGGTCTTTCTTCTGAAGATAGGTGTGACTCGATAAAGCCCCATTCCGTGGAAGAGACATGGCGAAAGCCACGGAATCTTTCTCTGAATGATTTGATGAAGCCCCAGGTTTGACAAAGCGTCACTACAGAGGTCCAGTTAAAGGTTTGACTGTAAAACTGATATACTGATGAAGTACCGAGCCAATCGATCAACGTGAGAGCCCTCAAGGTGAAGTTGTCATGAAGTGAGAAACCCATCTTTGACTATGAAACTAGAATCCTCTCTTCGAAGAGTGTCTTCCATATGGGAACTGTTAGCCATAGTGGCACTTGGCTTGTTCATGGCTTCAATCATATTCACCCTACGGTTTTTTCCTAGTGGAATGGATTGTTGATCAGATTGGGTCCTCGAGTCCCCTTTTGATCGCCCTCACACCGCCCTTTTTCAGAGCCTACTAGTGGGAAGCACAGAGTCTAGTTGTGTCCAAAGGGACATCGGATCCATGGGCCGATGGTTGTCCGGTCAAACCTTCCTTCACAAATCCCCGAAAGACGTCGCTCATAGGCATTCCGAAATCTTCAAGCTTAAGGCTTCGTGACTTGGGCACATCACCTTTCCTTGGCACGAAAGGAGTGGCATTGTTGCAATCCCGTCCCGAATAGTGGCCGGGCAGAGTCGTGGCCGGGAGGTAGAAAAAGCCCGGTATTCGTAAAGCGTGCGCAATAACTTGCCGCCGATTGTAAGCCCTCTCAAATTTAGCCCCGAATTGACCATTGCCCGCAGATCCGGATAGGGAAATTGCTAAGTGAGGCCCTTAAATGCGGCTTCAAGCATGACTGAAAGATGTCCAGTTGTTCCTCTTCAGAAGGAGGAGTTGCCATTTCACTAAGCTTCAGGTTCCAACGCTTGTAAAAATTCCCGATGTTCTCGTCTGCATGCCGCAATGTTGTCTCGCAGTCAACTCCATTTGTTTCCCATGTAGCTCGGCCCCGGTTTTAAGCGGAAGAACCATTTTAGAGCACTGACTTCGTGAGAGAGACTGAAATAGTCAGCCAACTGCTGATTGGTGCACCCTTTGGTCTTCATTGCCAAGGTATACGTATCCAGATGGGTTTCCGGGCATGCAGTCCCATCAAAGATGTCCAGATTTAGGCATCACGAATTTGTGGGGCAGGGGAACAATGGAGTCCGGATCCGTAGGCCTAAGGCGTACTTTTAGCGGTCAATTCAAGCACCGCGCTTTCAATTCCTTATGTCGTTCCATGAACCAAAACCAGATGAGGGTCTCGGTGGTGGAACCAGAGTGTTCAAGCCGCGACCGAGCTAGAGAGAGGGGCAACCACTCGGCGGCAGATCGCGGAGGGAACGGCTGTTCCGGACGTAGGTGAAAACCCGTCCTCGCCCAAATTACCCGGAGGGGCGTGAGTAGGAGCCTCGGGCAAAGGGATAGAACCTTGCGGCTTGCCGTTGATTTTCAACTCGGCAAAGAGGGCGAAGGCAAACTCCCGATGTAGCCGGGTAGCTTCGATTTCCGGAGTGAGGCCCATAAGTAGGCTTAAGTGCGGGCCGCCGTCCCCGGTTGGTGAATTGCATGGCCGGGCCGAGGCGATGGTATATAACCCGGGGGTACTGCGGTCCCGGTGATTCTCGATGAAACCGGGATGGAGGTTTGGCAACCCATCGAACCCCGAGTGAGAAATGGGTTTGTGAAAGCCGTGTTAGGAGCAACAACTAGCATCATTCTCGTTGTCCCGAACCAAACCGTGGTGGCATCCCAAACCGTTGCCGCGGCACTCTAAACCGTTGTTGTGAAGGTTCGGCTTGATCGCTTTCGAACCGAGACGGATCCCAATTTGCCGTGGCATTCCAAGGTACCCCAACCATGAGAAGACATTCCGTACCGATTTTGTTCCTACCGAGGAACCGCGAACCGATTCGTCCCGTCAGCCGCATGGATCCAGCTGTCCGTAGTCTGGGAGCCGGGCCGACCCAAAGATCGAGGAGATAGTACCATGAGGCCGGTGGTGGCATCCTGGAGTAGTCTCGGGCGACCGAGAGTGGGATTGGGGGTTTTGGCTGTCCCGTTAAGGCGGCCATGAAGGGATCTTGTGAGACTTCAGGCGGTGCCGGACCGGGCCGTCTTGAATCGGGTTGCTATCGAGGCATTCCAAACCGCCTGGGCCGAGAAGTTCAAACCGATCCATAGTTGACCGCCGTCCCAAACCCAACCGAGAAGTCATACCAAGCCGATGCAACCGAGAAGCCCCCGACCGATCCGTACCGAGCCGCCGAGGCATACCAAACCGTCGCGACATACCGAGCCGACTCCCAACCGTATTGAGGCACACCATACCGGCCCAAATCGGACTCGAATTCAATTTGTTTCCCCAAACGATCGTCCTGCATCGAATCGTGAATGTATGCTGCATCGAGGCCGAAAGGATGACTCGATTCACAGTGTCGAGAAGAGTGTGGCCCTGGAGGTTCCATGTGAGGAAGGTGGTGGCATTCGCGTAGTCTATCTGGCCAAGATAGGGATGGGGATCCTTTTCCTCTTCTACCGTGAAAGTCCCATCGGGTTTGAGGGCAATCATCAAACCAAAATTCCTGACACCTTCCAAGGATGAACATCGAAACCTCATTCTGATTGGCACAAGGAGTTTTATGGACTCGGATTCCAATATTAGCCATGGAAATATGATGAATCTCTCGGTCCTCGTTAAAATTCCGTCCTCATCCTCGACATCAAAGAACCGCGCTTGACAAACTCATGACCAACATGGCGATCAAATCTCACTTTGCTTGGCAAGGCCTCGTCCGAAGAGATGTGTTTGCGAAGTCTTGATTTTGAAGAAGTGACTTGGTAGAGCCTTTGTCTCATGATTGTGAATCTGACACAAACCTGGTAGGCATTGCAGACTGATACTGAGATGAGTCTAAACAAAGACCCAGCCCATCTTGAAGAACCGGGGTGACCAGAGAAGCCCCACTCTAAACAAATGGCTTGACTAAAGTCCTCCCTCAAAGAGTACAATGCAGCTCTAATGCAAATTGAATTGTCATGTAGCAAAAGAGGCAACCCATCCTTCTATATTTATTTTATTATTTTCTTTAGTCAATTAGTCAACTGGAAGAAAATGTAAAAGAAAGACAATTTAGAAATGTATACCTGCAGGGGCATATTTTCAAAAAGTGGGGACAAATCCCCGATTTGCATTATTTGTTGGCCTCATTTGATGAAGGCACAAAAGAACTCGCTTTGGGTTTGACTCTTTTGAGAGAGCATAAGTGTAGAAAGGTTTGTAAAAGTGTATGAAAGCCCCTGCTGACAGAGAATTAGTGTTTAGCTCTATTTTTCCTATAATGTAGAAAAAGAAGACTTGTCGAGACATCTGAAAACATGTTTTATTCAAAATAATCACAAGATTGCTTAAAACCCTTTATTAATGTTCGGGTTACTCACACCCCTAATCTCGATATGAACAAACATTTTGATTAATCATGAGGAGAAAGTCGACCAATACCAAGGGTAAAGTTGGCGAATTGTGAAGAAAGATTGTGTATAGGAGAGGCCATTGATGAGACCGAATTTTCTTGGGATTTCGATATGTTTATGACCGGACCATTTCGGTTGCCTACGTTCCCTTAATATAAGGAGCTCAGTCGCCGTAGTTCGGGCTTGAACCGTGTTTGTCTTTGGGAAAGGGTATGAACATTTGTGGTCCATTTGGTGAAAAAGGGTTGGATGGGAAGCTTGAGTGATAAGGTACGGGCCTTGAGATATTCCTTGACAAGTCTTTTTTTGACGGCTTCTTCTGTGATTTCATTGCTTCTTGATCATCATCCTCCATCGGGAGAAAGAATTTGAATACAAACTCTTAAGGGTATTTGATCGTTCCCTTGTAGTCGACAACTTCCGCTCTTCGAGCTTTAAATTTGCCCATATGTCAAGTTTCGATTGGCTATGTCGGGATCCTTGGCTTGATTTTTTTTTTTTAAGCTTTTGCTTGGATTTTCTCTTTTTCTTTTTTTTTTGAAGCACATGAGGGCGAAGGCAAGCCCCTGGGTTTTTGTCGACATGGGGTCAATCTTCCGATGCTGAGTGGTCTTTTGTTGTTCTTTGATGCTGCCACCGTTGTCGACTTGGTCAAGGTGATGATGGGGACATGTTTTGGAAAGTGTATGGCTTGATGGAGGCCTTTGTGAGGTAAGGAAAGTGTATAGGGAGGGCATTAGTTGACTTTCTCGCACCAATTAATTAAAATCTTAATCATTTCCAGAGATTATTTGTTGGGCAATGCGAGTGATCATTTAAAATAAAACCATTTCATTAAATGTAATGTAGGTGTGCAAATAATGTCTCAAGTCTAGCAAGAAAAGAAAAAGACTCTTTTATAGAAAATTTAAGATTAACTACAATGTCCAAGGAGGACTTGATTGAACGAAGAAAGTACTAGAACCTACGAAGGTTGACTAAAAGACTGTTTTAATATTAAAGGATGGGTAACCCCTAGTCTAGCTACTCTTTGTTGTTGGACCACGTCTCTATCCTTCAGAGTTGGAAGCAAATTTGACAGACTATGCTTGCCTTTGTAACTTCAAGGAATTCATCGCTCACCGGCCCCGACGGTTGCCTTATCTCGTCATCGATCATTATCATCCCATTTACCTCAAGGCGCGCCGTGAACTTATCTGGGAGGGCGAGAGTTCAAAGCATTTCACCAAATCCAGCCTTTGCCATGGTCACATGCTTGTGGCGCTAAACCAAGCCATTCTCAACATTTGTTGCGACTAAATCATCCGGCTTGCCAAAGTCTATTGAATTCACAGAGCTTGAATCATAAAACTCAATCATGTTTACATTCGTGTTGTTTGGGAAATGATCATCAAGTGTGGCCGAGATCACCGAGGCGCTCGAGTTTGCCCTTCTTAATTAACCCCGAATTGCCTTTCTCAAAGCCGTGCAGCTTGTCGGTTATATGACCGTGATATCGGTGGAAAGCACAATGCTTAGTGGTGTCCAAAGGGATTTTGGGATCCTTGGGCCGATAGTTTCTCATGGGTTCGAGGAGACCCCGCTTAGCAAGCTATTTAAAACTTTGCTTAAGGGAACACCCAAACCCTGGATGTGGTTTCTCCTTTGGGGGAGAATGAACTCTTAGTGCTCTTTGATTCGAGATTTGGTCATTGACTTGGTCACCATTCTCGAACAGGTTTGCCGATTTTGGTCCATTGGGGCGCTCAAGCTTGCCCGCTTCGATTAACCTTTGAACCGCTCTCTTCAAGACTCAAGTGCAGCTTGCTCTGGCCGTGTGGCCATAATGATCATGGAAGGCGCAGTGCTTACTCATGTCGAGGGGTGCATTTGAGCTCCTCGATGGTAGTCCCCGAGAGGTTCCAAAAGGCCTTCCTTTACTAAACCCTTGAAAATTAAGCCTACGGGCATCCCAAAATCATCAAAATGTTCTCGTTGCCTTAGAGGACCACCATTTCTTGGTTGCTTTTGGATGCCGTCATTTGTACACAATGCCTTCTTTCCTTTGATGGATGTTGCAGCCGTGTTGGAAGGGTAAGGTTTATAGCGATGAGACATGTTCCGACCCGTAGTGTTTCCCCGTGCACGAACCCTTTTGATGTAATCATCGATGTAATCGTCGAGATTTAACCTTTGTAAACCTCGTTCGTGTCGATACACAAGATTGGTAATGGTGAGATGGCCCGAGTCGAGCGATCGTCGATACTCTCGTTGCTAGGCTTTTCTTGTACCTCCTTAATTGGTTCCACCAATAATCCATTGGACGAGTCAATAGGAACACTAGATCGCACGACACCGCCACAAGATTGGCATCGCAAATGAAACCACAAAGTAGGAAGTACTCTAGTGGGAGGGATGACAACCGAGCATTAAAAGTGCGACCGTAACCCTCCTCATAAGGCCCGGGCAGCTTGCCGAGGATGAGGATATATGACTCGTAATGGGTGGATACTGTGGAGCAAAGCGAGCGGATCCAAAAGGCCGAAACATGAGATTTGAGGCATCGTAACAAAGAGGACTCGAACGTGTCTTGACCACACCGAGGAACGTGACTACAAGGGTAATGTGCATACCGTACTTGATGAATAGGAGCAGCTTGCGTAATGCTCCGGTGGAGAATTTGATGAGGAGCATTTGACCTTGTCGGACTTTCCCAACCGGAGGGGCGAGGTAGAGCTTGGAGGATGTTGTGAATACGGTAATCCCGATGAAGTGGTGATAAGAGCCCGGTGGCCCATGTGATCTTGCAAGATCATAGGGGCAAGTGTGCCTCGAGAATTGGAGGAAGCAAGCCGGCCCCTCTCGAACCATGGAGCCCGAGAAGCGAACCGTCCCAAAATGGCTCATGGAGCCATGTCAAACCGTCGGGCTTGAGAAGTCGTGAACCGACCCATTCCGAGATGATGACCCAAACTGCATCGATGTTGTGAAGTAGTAAACCGACCCTTCCAAGCCGCGTGGGGCGAAAGTCAACCGATTCAATCCCGGTGGTGAGATCCGAGAGGCACCGGGGCAGTTGACCTAGATCGGACCGCTGAGGAGTATCGAGCCGTAGGGGCCGAGATGTACCGAACTCGACCACCTGCATCGATGGCCCGGGCCGACCGAGGTTTTGGAGTAGCGAACCTGACCCATTCCAAGCCGCGGCGGCGTAAACAGACCGATTGAAACCCAAAGGTGAAAACCGAGAGGTGCCAGGGGGAAGTTGACCAAGATCGGACTGTTGAGGAGTATCGATACGATGAGGCCGAGAGGCAGGCTGAGTGATAGGCTAGGGGATTCTTGGCCCATTAGTAGTTCCACACGAAAGGGAACATGGCATTTGACGGTAGTTGGCATACCCGGAGGGTAATTAGTTCCAACCTTCGCATCAACCGTAAAGGTTCCATTAGGGTTGCGAACAATTGCTAGCCCCCGGTTTCGATACCTTCCCATAACCGATCGATCCGAGCCTCTTGATGTTGTCTTATCTCTGTTCCAACATCTCGATTCCACCGCCGGCATTTTGCGGATTTTCGGGTGCGGATCTCGTACGTCCCCCACCGTTCTCCTCTCGAGTTGGCCATTCTCAAACTTTGAGCTGAAGCGAGGAGGAAACCGATGAAGTATCTCGACTCCGAATGACCGAGCCGAACAAACGATGACCCGGGCTTGATCCAAACTTTGCTTACCGTGGAAGGCACGAAAGGGTGTGGTTCGCACTGGGAAAGCGGAACAGTTGGTGTTTGGGCTAGTGGCTCATGCAACATGCGATTATTTGTTTAAATTTACTTAAAACATGTTTTATTAAACCTAATCGGTTGGAAAAGATTGCTCTTCTTTTTCACAAACTACTCGGGATCCCGGATCGCCGGGCCCCGTCACTACGTCTATAAGCCCCTCGTATTCCACCCGTATTTCGACCTCCAGTGGCGGATGCCCCGGCGAGGGTCCTATAGGGCAAGCGGGTCCCACCGACCGAAAGAAAACGATCCTAGAAGTCTGGCGGGTAATCTAGTCTTAACGAGCATTCGATGTAAATTACGGACAAAGCTGACGTCAAAGTCAAGATCATGTCCGAGGGCTCGACAAAAAAAAAGTCGGCATGATTTGGACTGATAAATGTCCACGATTGATCTTGACTTGTAGTCAATTAAGCCGTAATTAGGCATGTAATAATCATTAATCCTTGATGACTCAAAGGTCAATGCCGGGAGTCAGTGTATAATTTGTGCCGCCGTAGCCGAAGTCAAGGCGCCGGCCAATATCTTGGTCAAAGTCTCGCGCGGAAAACCGGCGTAACTTCGACCGATTAGTGGTCCCCGAAAGATATTGAGTCGGTATGCCGACAAAGGCTTGAAAGGAAAGGTCTATACACGTACAGGCATGACACGTACCAAACTAAAAACCAACCGGGTCTCGGACAAGGTATGTCACGGACAAGTGCATGGTCGACACGAGTCTCCATGGGATGTTTGGGTAGTCCTGTGCTTGCACCGAGGGGCGTAATAAGACCAAACGGGCCGCGACAAGGATTTCCTGTTAGGGACGTAGTGTGCAGTGTACGGCCACGTGCGCGTAGTGTGCAAGCAGTCTATATTCTTTTTCTGAGTAAAATAGAAATTTTTTATGTGTCTTAAAAATATGATGCATGATTTTTTTTTTTTGAAAGTTTTCTTGTTTTTTTTTGAAAATTTTTTTTTGAATTTTTTTTTTTTGAAATTTAATGAACACATAAGCACATAAGCACAAGAATTTCGACAGTTAGGGACATGATTCCGACAGTCAAAATTTTGACTTTTTCCAAGGCGGCAAAATGACACGAAAAATGTGCAAAAATCAACACACACAACAAATGTTTTTTTAAATGCCGGGACGGAAGCTTGACCCTCAAAAGCTTTTTTCTTTTTTTTTTTGAAAACAATGATACCGGTACGTGGGATTGTTAAACCACAATTTATCCCCGACTCGTGTTAGGAGGCGATAACGGGAAGTTTAATGGTTTCCACCAATATACCAAATATCATTTTTTTTTAGAAAAAGCTAATCCCCAGCGGAGTCGCCACTGTGATGATGTGCCATTCGCGGGAAAATTCGATTTTTCGTTTCTTTGAAAACCGAATAAAACCGGAAAACGGAGTCGCCACGCCATTTTTGTTTTAAGGGCCAAAACTTTGAAAAATGCCCGAGATTAGAGATTTGGGTTCGGAGGTCATGTTACACGCCGGGAAGGACGTTAGTGTGCACCCGGAATGCCTCGTAAAACGAGTCTTCCAAGCTGAAAATCATTTGTGTGTGTGTGTGTGTGTGTTTTGGCCAAAATAAGTTGAAACTCAGAAAAGTAAAAATTGGGAATTCTTTATTAGACTTTGGTCAGATCCCATGATTTTTGGTGTGATTTTTGGGTAGAGTTTTGATGCTCAAAAGATTTTTGGAAGTTGAAGAGCACTTCTGCCAGAATGAAAAAGGGAGTGGACACTTGATTTTAAAATGGATTTAAGGGCTTCAAAACTTCATAATCTGAGAAAACTCAGAGAATGAAAGTTGTTCCAAACACCTCAAATAAGATTTCTGTGAAAGAATTTTTCATTTTGGAGAAGAGTTGAGGACCCAAAACCTTCTGGAAATCTCAGATGTGAAATCTGGACTTCCAGAGACTGATGAACTGACCTTTAAAAGAAAATTTGAAAAAGGGAGTTTTACTCATGCAAAAAATAAAGTAAAAATATGTCTGGAAAGCTCTGGATGTTGATTACAAAAAGTGTTTTGTAGTAAACACCAAATTCCAAGTTTATCTGTGTCCAAAAAATTAGACCATGGACTGGGGTCTTAGAAAATTGCTACTGGACAGCAACTTCTCAAGAAGGAAAACATGATTTTAAAGGGGGTTTTGCATCCATGCTTGTCCCCATTTCCCTAGGTTTTGATTAGTGATCACTTGACATTTTAGTGGTGAATCAACTATATCAAACCATCCTTGGGGTACATTAGGACTAAGCACTTCATTTGCTTGGGAAGAGGAATTTTATCCTTTGAAAAAGAGATTTAATGTATGAAAATGATTTTTAGGGTTTTGAAAATGTGTTTTCTTTGCAAGTAAGTAAGAACACTTTGAAAATAATGTTGATCCTTGTAGAAGATCATCCATGGAGATGAACTTCCATGGTGATCTTCTTGGATCTAAGAAAAGAAGATGAACAAACTACATTTTGGAGTTTGAAAATGCATGCATGGATGAATTTTAGGGTAAGGAGAGGGAGGTTATACCTATCTTCCTTGTGTTTTGTGTTTGAATGGATTCAAAGGCTTGAATGTGTTTAGGGCTTGAAAGTGTTTAGGGTTGATGTTTTGAGTTGGTTAAAGAGAAAACAAGTAGATAACAATGAAGTCCTCTATGTTTTCTCTCTAATCCTCCTCCTAAGGGGTGATTTGAGCTTGGATTGGTGTATGTATGAGAGTATGTATGAGAGTGTTTTGAAGTGTTTGTGAGTGAGTGAGATTTGGGAAAGATTGGAGAGAAAATGGTGGCAATTCAAGTGAATTCCCACTGTTTTCTCTCTATTTTTCGCCAGTGTGCTGTTGCTGTGAGTGATTTGTGTTGTGTAAACTGAGAGAGGAGGGTTCAATTTATAGCCCTCTGTGAGAAGCAAACTCATCCGCGCGGATCTGTGTGTAGGCGTGCACTGTTCATCTGCTACAGTGTAGGCTGTTGGACAGGAGGAATATTTTCAGAAAATTCAAACTGATTGCTGTTTTTCAACTTGCTTAATTCGGATTTTTCCAATTTCTTTTGCTTTTTGAGATTCTTTTCTTGGTTTAACTTTAAATGGCAATGCCCATTTTACCCTTACTTTGTTAGAAAAGTTAGGAATGTTAGGAATGTTAGTAATGTTATAACTTTCGTTAATTTTCTAACGAAAATGCTAACAAGCTCAAATTGGAGCACTTACAGCACCACCTCGCACTTACAGCACCACCTCGCCCTCACCGCAAGTTCAGAAAGAGGTGCCACCTCGCCCTCACCGCAAGTTCAGACAGAGGCGCCACCCGCCCTCACCGCAAGTTCAGACAGAGGCGCTACCTCGCCCTCATCAAGTTCAGACAGAGGTTCCACCTCGCCCTCACCGCAAGTTTAGACGGAGGTGCTACCTCGCCCTCACCAAGTTCAGACAGAGGTGCCACCTCGCCCTCACCGCAAGTTCGAGCTGCAGGCGCCACCTCGCCTCACCGCAAGTTCGCATGCAGGCACCACCTCGCCCTCACCGCAAGTTCAGACATAGGCGCCACCTCGTCCTCACCGCAAGTTCAGACAGAGGCGCCACCCGCCCTCACCGCAAGTTCAGACAGAGGCGCTACCTCGCCCTCACCAAGTTCAGACAGAGGTGCCACCTCACCCTCACCGCAAGTTCAGACATAGGCGCCACCTTGCCCTCACCACAAGTTTAGACAGAGGCGCCACCTCGCCCTCACCGCAAGTTCGGACAAAGGCGCCATCGCGTCCTCATCAGTTCAGCGACTTTGGTCAAAAACGCCAGCGCATCTGCAGCATTTCAATAACTTGATCAGAGGCGCCCCATGCCCTCAAACACTTCAGCAATTCAGCCAGAGACGCCACCACGTCCTCTTCATCTCGGTCAGAGGCGCCACACGTCCTCAACATTTCAACAACTCGATCAGAGGCGCCCCATGCCCTCAAACACTTCAGCAATTCAGCCAGAGACGCCACCACGTCCTCCTCATCTCGGTCAGGGGCGCCCCACGTCCTCAACTTCCTCCTCACAAAGGCCCTTCCTCCTGCAGGTAAACATAACAAAGGTATGAAAAAATCATACTTACGTCTTTAAATATTTCCCCTGTTACCTCGTAGTGAGATACGTCCCCCTGTCTCCCTGATAGACATCTCATATCTTTTAGTAAGATTGGCCATCCTTCACATAGGGTAGATATCTTTTAGGAAGATTACCCACCTTTTCGTAAGATTAGCATATCTTTTAGTAAGATTACCCATCTTTTAGTAAGATTAGCTATCTTTTAGTAAGATTACCAATCTTTTCGTAAGATTAGCCATCTCTCAACTTAGGGTAGACACTCCCCAAACAAATTCTCACTTAGGTATAGACGCCTTCACACAAACTTCAACTCAGGACATCACCACGTCCACTCACCACAAACCTCACTACTTCACCACAGGCAGCCCGGAAGGCTTTAAACCACTCGGTCCGGAAGACCGTATAAACCTCCCCCAGCATTATCCGTAGCCCAGAAGGATTTAAACCCCTCGGTCCGGAAGACCGTATAAACCTCCCCCATCACTATTTCCAGCTCGAAAGGCTTTAAACCACTCGGTCCGAAAGACCGTATAAACCTCCCCCATCACTATTTCCAGCCCGAAAGGCTTTAAACCACTCGGTCCGGAAGATCGTATAAACCTCCCCCATCACTATTTCCAGCCCGGAAGGCTTTAAACCACTCGGTCCGGAAGACCGTATAAACCTCCCCCATCACTATCTCTAGTCCGAAAGGCTTTAAACCACTCGATCTGGAAGACCGTATTAACCTCCCCCAGCATTATCCGTAGCCCGGAAGGCTTTAAATTACCCGGTCCGGAAGACCGTATAAATCTCCCAAATCATTATTCGTAGCCCGGAAGGCTTTAAAGTATCCGGTCCGAAATACCCATCTTTTAGTGAGATTACCCATCTTTTCGTGAGATTACCCATCTTCTCGTAAGATTAACCCATCTTTTAGTGAGATTATCCATCTTCTCGTAAGATTAACCCATCTTTTAGTGAGATTACCCATCTTTTAGTGAGATTACCCATCTTCTCGTAAGATTAACCCATCTTCTAGTGAGATTATCCATCTTTTAGTGAGATTACCCATCTTTTCGTGAGATTACCCATCTTCTCGTAAGATTAACCCATCTTTTAGTGAGATTACCTATCTTTTCGTAAGATTAACCCATTTTTTAGTGAGATTATCCATCTTCTAGTGAGATTACCCATCTTTTCATGAGATTATCCATCTTTTAGTGAGATTACCCATCTTCTCGTAAGATTAACCCATCTTTTAGTGATATTACCTATCTTCTAGTGAGATTACCTATCTTTTAGTGAGATTATCCATCTTTTCATGAGATTACCCATCTTTTAGTGAGATTATCCATTTTCTCGTAAGATTAACCCATCTTTTAGTGAGATTACCCATCTTCTAGTGAGATTACCCATTTTTTCGTGAGATTACCTACCTTTTCGGGAAATTACCCACCTTCTCGTAAGATTACCTCACACGCGAACTACGATCAGGCTTGATTCCCACTTGGGATACGTAGGAATCCTATCAAAGGATCCAGCCAACCGACCTAAACGGTCACCTTAGGACACCACCACGTCTTCACAGTCGACCTTAGCAGCCACATCACCTTAGGACACCACCACGTCCTCACAGTCGACCTTAGCGGTCACATCACCTCAGGGCACCACCACATTCGCATACACTCACGATTACACGACCTCTGAACTACGATAAGGCTTGATTCCCGTTAGGGATACGTAGAAATCCTATCACAGGGTCCAGCCAACTGACCTAAACGGTCACCCACAGGATACCACCACGTCCACGCACAGAGTCTCAACCAGAGGATATTATACGTCCTCGTGCACTAAAACACTCACCCCACACCCGAACTACGATCAGGATTGATTCCCGCTTAGGGATACGTAGGAATCCTATCACAGGGTCCAGCCAACTGACCTAAACAGTCACACAAAAGGACACTGCCACGTCCTCACAAACTGGCCTACACGGTCACATCCTCTTTCTGCACGCGATCCAGATTAGGACCCTTATCTTATCGACGACCCCACTTCCTCCATAAGTGACGTCGCCGAGGGGCTTCTGTAAGTACCCCAATCTGGATCGCTCTCCATCCCAGCATACGACAAAACCAGAGGCAAACTTTCGAAGGTCATAACTCCTTCATACGAACTCCGATTGAGACGTGCCATATATGGTTGGAAAGCTCTCGATGAGAGCTAGCTTGCCATCACAATTACAAGAGCATGGAAGGTCCGTATGGACCTCTTTGCATGCTAAAGGTCCGTACGGACCTCTTTGTAACCAGACATAATTATTACCAAATCCGCTTAAAGTCCACGAGATTCCCTCAAATCCCTCAAATCTAAAATTTTGGTTTTCCTAGAAGGTCCGTACGGACCTTCTTGCAACTTTTCCCACACTATAAATAGAGGGCTCCCCCTCTCGAAATTTTAGACCTCCCTCTTCTCTTCTCCCCCTATGCCTTCAGGCTCCCCTTCTAAGACCCCTCGGGGCACTCCCGGTCCCTTTCGGTTCCCTTCGGGGCCTTCCGAGCTCCCTCGCCGTGCTCCGAAGCCCTACCGAGCGCTCCCGAGACGCTCCCGCGCTGCCTCAAGGCACTCTCGAGGTACTCTGAGGCCCTTTGTGGTACTTTGAGGCCTTGCCTGGTCTTTCCGGAGGCGTCCCGGCCATTTTCGAGCCAAAACCAACGATTCTGAGGCACGCCGAACCTCTGCCCGAATCCAACCGACGATTCCGAGGCATGCCGAACCTCTGCCCGAATCCAACCGACGATTCCAACGCACGCTGAACCTCTGCCCGAATCCAACCGACGATTCCAACGCACGCCGAACCTCTGCCCGAATCCAACCGACGATCCCAACGCACGCCAAAACTCTGTCCGAGTGCACACTTTACAATCCCGAGGCACGCCGAAGCTCTGTCTGCAGACAACCGGCACATCCCGAAGCAATCCTGGTCCGTCCCGAAACACTATTCCATCCTCAAATACTATTCCCCAGCGGAAGACAGACACGAACCAACATTGGTAAGGCTTCCTTCCTACACTATTTCAATACATTTAAATACGTAGTGTACAATGTAGACATCCGTTACAACATGCATTTTTAAAAGCAAACACACACACACACACAACAGTTAAAGAATATAAGGGGTACCGAAAGACTCGTTTTTACGAGGCAACTCGGGTGAGCTCTAATACTCTAATATTCTCTTCCCGAGGAGTCATCTGACCTCCGAACTCAAAATCTCATCACACAAAAAAATAGTTTATTTTTAAACTGATGCCCTTTTTCAATGTTTTGGGCTTAATAAAAACGGCGTGGCGACTCTACAAAGCAAACACACAGCGAGACACCTCCTTCCAACGCATAAAACGAAATGCCAGATGCCGGGGCGCGATTGCGCTGCCTCTCGGATCCGGGCAATTCCCAACAAAAAATGCGAGATGTCGGGACTCCGCGCGCGAGCCGAATCCGGATAATTTCAAGAGGGGAAGCCACCTATAAGATGAAGACTCTAGATGGGAGAAAGCTGAAATATCCATGACATTCTGATCACATACGGAAGCATTACCATTAGTCCATAGTCTGTCTTTTATGTAATAGATTTATGCTTGTCTAGTATTTTTTTCTTTATTTTTAAGTAAATTAGGATTGCAGTTCGATGTAATCATTTTCAGTTAATGAAGATTTAGTTTTCATCAAGAACAACGACTGGCAAGTCAAATGACGACAAAGGGAGTGGGCCTTCCCTACCTTTTCTCGTAGGGTTAAATTTCCACCAAATTACCCAAGACCTATGGCCGAACGACCCTACTCGGCATAGAGAGGTAAATCATTAAAAAATATCCAAGACCTATGACCGAACGACCTTCCTCGGCATAGAGAGGTAAACTATCAAAAATTGCCCATCACCTATGACAGAACGACCATCCTCGGCATAAAGAGGTGAACATCCAAAATTATCTAAGACCTATGGCCGAGCAACCTCCCTCGGCCTAAGAGAGATAAAATCAAAAAGTAACCCAAGTGTCATGCCGAGGAACCTTCCTCGGCCTAATAACCAAACTTGGAAATTTATCAAGTGTTTTAAGGTCGAACAAGCTTCATCGGTTTAAAACCACAAAATACAATCGATGAGAAGAGCTTCATTGGATCCCCAAGACAGTTTGATACTTGTACAAATATTCAACAAGCAACTTACATTCAAAATAATAAATATTCAAGTCAAAGGCAGTTCATATAAAAGCAATAACATGAACACGACAAAGAGTAGAAGAAAGCATTATATTAATGTGAAAATAGAAGTACAAGGGACCTAGTCTATTACATCAAAAATAAGGCAAAATAAGTTCCTAAGTTTGATCATCCCCCTAAAAAGTTCATCTTGATCAGCAGCCGGGAGGGGGGGGGGAATGATACTTTGATCAGATTGGGCTCCAGCTTGAGTTCCCTCAGCATCAGCACCCTCATCCTCTACAGAACTCAGGACCTCATCCTCAATCCTTTCAATTATTGCATTTATATTTTATGGATCAAGGGGAGGAGGAACCCAAGTAGGACGCCCGGCCTGAGTATCAAGGGAGGCAATCACCTTGAGAGCATTGTCGGAGAAGGGAACAAGATAGTGAAGAGACCGAGCAGCCTCGTCATAGGAATCCTGGCATATCAGCCGAGCAAGCACCTCTAGGTCGAGGTTGAGAGATGTGTCGGCCATGGCCCTCCTTTCTAAATATAAGTGACCATCCGTGTACAATGTGGCCGTCTTCTCAGCCACTACTTGTTTAAAAGCCGAACTGGCCTTATAACGAGCAATGGCACTTGCCTCCCTAGACGTGATACTTGCCTCCAAATCTTTCAATCGAGCAGCAGCAGCATCCTCGTCCTCCTTCACAGCCTCAATCTTTTGCCTCTCCAGCTCGGCCTCTCTTAACTTGGCCACCTCTTCAGCACGGGTTAATGCCGCTTTGACAACCCTTTATTCTTCCTCGGCTTTAGCCTTAGCCACTTTGAAGGCATCAGCGTCAGCTCGAAGGTTCTTGAGAAGCTCGACGGTCTTCTTCAGGTCAGCCTTGTCCTTGTTTTCTTGCTCCTCAAGCTTCTTATCGCGGACCTCGGCCACCTTGAACTTGATTGCCTTATAGGCCGTGATCGAGGCAAACTGCATAGGCCTTTCCTATTGACCAGATGCTAAATGGACGGCTTGGACTCAATCAGCTGTTCCAAGTATTCCTCATCAAAAGACCGATGAAGAATAACTCGGCCTAACCTCAAAGTGTTAGGTTTCGTGGGTCCATACGCAGCGGAAGAAAGCAAATTAACACGAAAACCCAGAGCCATGGATCCGTTCTAGATGATTAATTAAATAGGATGAAATAGAATAACCAACCTTGATGCCCTTTGTCTTTGACAAACTTGTTCCAATTCCGGATTTGATGAACTTGTGAATCCTTGATGAACGATGCTTGAATCGCGAACTTAAGATCTTGAATTGCGAAGATCCTCTATGTGTATCCACACGTTGAACGAACCCTAGAACTCTTCTAGGTGGATTGCTAGATCCCTTGATTGAAACCCCTTTCAATCTATAAAAAATATGGAATTGGTTGTGTTTTTGATTCTCAATTCTCAATTGAAAACTCTCAATTTGTGTTTCTCTAAACCCAAATTTTGTGTGTTACTGCTAGGGCAAAAGGGAGGCAGTATTTATACTCTATAAATACCTTTTTCCTATTTAGAAAACCCTAATTTCGAAGCAGTTACGTATCTGCCAGCGCCGACGGGATGACTAGTCCCATAGGGCATGAGTCGTCCCCCTTCACACTGCCTCAGATATACTCGTCCCCCTTAAGGGGAATAGTTGGTACAAATCTTGGGCACGAGTCGTCCTTTGGGCATGAGTCGTCCCATATGGGATGAGTCGTCCCTCAGGACTCAACCTCTGAAACACTCGTCCTCGGCCAAGGGAATAGTTGGTTCTGGCCAAGGGACGAGTCGTCTCCTCAGTACAAAAACTCCATATTTTCCATTTTTTGACAATTCGTTCGATGTCTGTGACCCCATAGGACTATATTATGTTGGTAATGAGTTCGATCACATCGATCCTCATAAGACATGAGCGGACTCTAGCAAGCCATCATGCCTACCCAAATAATATAATATCAAGTTTAATTTCCTACATAGAACATATCACAATCCCATTGTCACACGATGTTATATTGAACATGAGTCATGGTCCACGTCAACTCATATTGTTCAATGCTTTCTCGTTACCAAGTAAATTGATCAATCGAATGTTATTAATCACATTAATTCATTCGGACATGGCCATGTACATCATCAATCTTACTTATGAGTGGCCTAGCAAACATCTCTCTTTACGAGGGACAAATTTCCATCTTGACTTATCATTCTTCCCAACAAGAATCCTATCATGCCAATAATAGCCCTTATTGTTATCCGGTTAAAGATATCGTTAAACTATATCAAACATAATATTCATCAAGTGGTAAACGATGATAATCTCAGGTCAAAGGATATCAATAATATAACTATATGAGATTTAATTATGACATTTGACCATGACAAAAATCTCATAACGGGTCAAGTCCAGTACCTTGTTCTCTAACAAGTACCCATGAATTTAATGAGCATCCCTATGCATATAATCATCACATGATTATCCATTAAACTCTATACTAGTGTTTCTTAAGTACTAGGGACACAATTATTACAATAAACATGCAAACATATATAATAATCAAAATAACAATCTCTTATATAAATGAATAATGACATTACATTTAAGTCTATCTCTATATGCCTAGGGCACTAACACCTACAGTCTTCCACTTGCACTAGGCCCAATCATTCATGTATCTTATACCCATGGACCTAACATGACCATCATGTTTAGCTTGTGGCAAAGGCTTGGTGAGTGGATCCCCAATGTTTTCATCCGTTGGTACCTTGCATATCTTAACGTCTTCCCTTTCACAGATTTCTCGAATGAGGTGGAAACATCTCAAAATGTGTTTGGATCGTTGATGTGACCTTGGTTCTTTTGCTTGGGCAATATCACCATCATTGTCACAATAAAGCTCTATCGGGCTAGTGATACTCAGAACGACTTCTAAGTCACTAACGAACTTCTTGATCCAAACCGCCTCCTTAGCTGCATCCGATGCTGCTATATATTCAGCTTCGATTGTAGAATCAGAAACAGTGCTTTGCTTGGAACTCTTCCAACAAATGGCACCTCCATTTAGCATAAACACAAACCCAGACTGCGATCTAAAGACATCTTTGTTGGTTTGGAAGCTTGCATCTGTGTAACCCCTTACAACAAGATCATCTTCCATTCCTCCAAATACCAAGAATACATTCTTAGTCCTTCTCAAGTACTTAAGGATATTCTTGACTGCTATCCAATGGTTCTCACCAGGATCAGACTGATATCTACTCGTCATGCTCAGAGCATATGAGACATCAGGTCTAGTACATAACATGGCGTACATGATAGACCCAATTGCCGAAGCATAGGGAATATCATTCATCCTCTTTCGCTCATCATTTGTCTTAGGACATTGAGTCTTGCTAAGAGTAATGCCATGGCCCATTGGCAAGTTCCCTCTCTTAGAATTTTCCATGCGGAATCTTCTAAGGACCTTGTCAATGTATGTACTTTGACTTAAACCAATCATCCTTCTTGATCTATCTCTATAGATCTTGATACCAAGAATATAAGCTGCTTCACCCATATCTTTTATTGCGAAACATTTTCCTAACCAGGACTTGACAGTCTCAAGCGCAGGAACATTGTTTCCAATGAGTAAGATGTCATCGACATATAACACCAGAAATAGTACTATGCTTCCACTTATTTTCTAGTATACTCAAGGCTCATATTCGTTCTTGATGAAGCCAAAATCTTTGACTGATTAATCAAAACGTAGATTCCAACTCCTCGAGGCTTGCTTTAATCCATAAATGGATCTCTGCAACTTACATACTTTATTAGAATTCTTTGGATCGACAAACCCTTCAGGCTGTATCATGTATACATCCTCAAGTAGGTTTCCTTTAAGAAACGCTGTTTTGACATCCATTTGCCATATCTCATAGTCATAATATGCGGCAATGGCAATTAAGATTCTAATAGACTTCAGCATTGCTATAGGCGAAAAGGTTTCATCATAGTCAATACCATGAATCTGCGTATATCCCTTAGAAACAAGCCTAGCCTTGTAAGTATGTACCTTTCCATCTACGTCGGTTTTCTTCTTGAAAACTCATTTGCACCCTATGGTTTTTACACCTTCAGGTGGATCAATCAAGTTCCAAACTTGATTATCGTACATGAATTTGATCTCGGATTTCATGGCTCCTAGCCACTTGTCCGAATCAGGAGTGGACATCGCCTCTTGATAGGAAGTAGGTTCATCATTCTCAATGATTTCAACTTCATTACTTTTATTCATGAGAAATCCATATCTCTTAGGTTCGGATCGTAATCTATCCGATCTGCGAAGAACTTGTGTATCTTGAACCGATTCCACAACTCCTTGTGAACTTGGTTCCGTCTCTACTATTGGTTCCATGTTATTTTTGGGTTCTTGAATTTCTTCAAGATCAATTTTACTCCCACTAGTTTCTTTAGAGAGAAACTCTTTCTCTAGAAAGACATCATGTCGAGCAACAAACACTTTATTATCGAATCGGTTGTAAAATTGATATCCTTTCATTTTCTTAGGATAACCAATGAAAATACATTTATCGGATCTGGGTGCAAGCTTATTTTCAGAAACCAATTTCTTGACATAAGATTCACATCCCCAAATCTTCATGAAAGACAAACTAGGTTTTCTTCCATGCCACATCTCATGTGGTGTCTTAGGAGCCGATTTAGTAGGGACCCTGTTAAGTGTGAAAGCAGCAGTCTCTAGTGCATGTCCCCAAAAAGAAATCGGAAGGTTAACTTGACTCATCATCGATCGAACCATATCCAATAGAGTTCGATTTCTCCTCTCGGACACACCATTCCATGTGGTGTTTCGGGTGGAGTAAGTTCTGAAATGATTCCACAACTTTTAAGATGATCGTCAAATTCTTGGCTTAAATATTCACCACCTCGATCGGATCGAAGTACTTTAATAGTTTTGCCAAGTTGATTTTGTACTTCATTTTGAAATATTCTAAATATCTCAAATGCTTCACTTTTGTACTTCATTAGATAGACATAGCCATATCTTGATAAGTCATCAGTGAATGTTATGAAGTACCAAAATCCTCCCCTAGCAATGCTATTCATTGGTCAACATACATCAGTATGTACAAGAGCCAACAAATCACTAGCCCTTTCACAACTCTTAGTAAAAGGTGCCTTAGTCATCTTGTCCAATAAACAAGACTCGCAAACATCATATGATTCATAATCATGTGAGTCTAAATATCCATCTTTGTGGAGTTTAGAAACGCGTTTCTCATTTATGTGACCAAGACGGCAGTGCCATATATATGTGTTGTTCACATTATTTGGTTTAGATTTCTTATTTACATGATAGACATTTTCAACATTATTTTCAACATCAAGGACATAAAGGCCATTAAATGAATTTGCAATACAATAAAGCATATCATTTAAGTAAATAGAAAATTTCTTATTCTTAATAAGAAAACTATATCCTTCATTATCCAAACAAGAAATTGAAATAATGTTTCTACTCAAATCTGGAACATAATAGCAATTGTTCAAAACAAGTATTAGTCTGCTAGGTAAAGTAATTTCATAAGTTCCTACGGCTAATGCTGCAACTCTTGCTCCATTCCCCACACGTAGGTCTACTTCACCTTCATTGAGTAACCTTCTATTCTTTAGTCCCTGCACATTTAAACAAATGTGAGATCCACATTCGGTATCCAATACCCAAGAACTAGAAGTAGAAAGTAAAATATCTATTGTTGGGTTTTATGGGTCCATGCGCAGCGGAATTAGCATCTAAATAACACAAAACCCAAGAGCCCTAAGATCCGTTCTATACAATTAAATTGAATTCCTATGAGATAGAATTTACCAACCTTAATTGCTTTCCGTTCTTGAGCTATCGAACAATTATCAATGTGATTTTGAATCACAAACTTCGATCTTCTAAAACTTGAATCTTCGGATTAGAACTCTAGGCCTTGACCGTCGTACGAGCGAAGACCCTCTAGTAGTATCCACACCTTTGAATGAATCAAAAACGATTCTTGAGAATTGCTAGATTCTTAAACCTTTGAAGGATATTGAGAAACCTTTATTGTGAATTTTCCTTAGAAAATTTGGCTGACAAATAGGGTTTACAGACCTCATATTTATATTACGTTAGTATTAGTATATGTTCCCTAATCGTATTAGGAAACTAGGCTGTAAACCGCCTCTGGGCAAGATCTGTCGTGCGACCTCTTGCCACCTCTAGGCAAGATCTGTCGCGCAATGACTCTTGCCAGATCAGGAACTCTTAATTTTCTTCCTTTGGTTTAATCAATTCATTCCAATTGTGTGTGACCCAATAGGATTATATTATGTTGGCAATGAGCCCGATCATATCGACCCTCATAAAACATAAGCGGACTCTAGCAAGCCATTATGTCTACCCAATTAATATAACGTAAGAGTTCACGTTTCCAATGGTACACTTCCATTTCTCCCTTTGTCTCACGATGTTATATTGAACACAAGTCATGGTCCACGTCAACTTGTATTTGTTCAATGCTTTCTCGATATTGAGTATATTGATAATCAAATCGCATTGGGGTATGGCCATACACTTTCATCATTATCATTCATCGAGGGGCCCAAGCAAAATATCTCTCTTTCGAGGGACAAATTCCATCTTGACCTATCATCCTTCCCATCATGAATCCGATCATGCCAAAGATAGCCTTTATAAATATCGTGTTAAGATATCGTTTGACTAAAATCAAACATAACTTTCATCATATGCAAGGTCATGATAATCTCAGGTCTAGGGACTAAATGAAGTGACCATATGAGCTTTAATTATGACATTTGACCATGACATAATTCTCATACGGGTCAATTCCAGTCACTTGTTCACTAACAAGTACCCATAATTTTAATGTGCATCTCTATGCATATAATCATCATATGATTATTCATTAACAATTATACTAATTATTCACTGAACAATTAGGGACGTAGATTATTACAATAAATATGCAAAATATATAATAATCAAATAATTAACTTTTCATATAATAATAAATAATGTCAACATATAAGTCTATCAACTATAGGCCTAGGGCATAACACTAACATCTATCATATAGATACTTGAAGTCGTGACAATCTCATTGCCCTTCTTCTTCAGTCCTTCCTGATAAGCTTTGCAGTTATGCCTCCAATGCCCAGTTTCCTTGCAATGGTAGCAAACTACATTCTTTTGGGATTTGGGTTGAGGCTTCTCAACAACGGCAACTTTTGCCTCCGGTTTAGCAACTTTTGCTTTAACCTTGGTTTTTTTGAACCCCTTTCCTTTATTCACCATCAACACTTGATTGGTTTTCTTGGCGATATTGTTCTCTGAATTCTTAAGCATCCTATGCAGTTCAGACAGAGTTTTATTCATCCCATTTATGTTATAATTCATAAAAAACTGATTATAACTTTCAGGGAGTGAATTCAATATCATATCCGTAGCCAGTTCCAACTGGATAGGATATCCAACCCTCTAAAGATGTTCGAGGTGACCCTTCATTTTCAACACATGAGGCCCAACAGCTTGTCCTTCAATCATCTTGCATGGATGAAGTGCCTTCATGGTGTCAAACCTTTCCTGACGTGCTTGCACTTGGAACATTTCCTTCAAATGGTTTCCTAAATCATAAGCATCCATGTGTTCAAGGTCCTTCTGAAGGGCCTTGCACATGGTAGCGAGCATCAAGCAACCAACATCAATAGAATCATCCATATGTTTCTTATGTTTGTCCTTTTCAGCTCGGGGTGCATTAGCAGCAGGCTCGGGTGGAACGGGTCCATCGAGAATGTACAACTTCCTTTCTTGTTTGAGAACAATTCTCAAACTGTGGATCCAATCCACATAGTTGTTGCCATTCTCTTCCAACTTGTCCTTTTCAAGTACTAATCACAGTGATAGAGTTTGATTAGTGTTTGATGCCATTAATCTACAAAGATATGCAACACATATGAACACATATAAGTACCGATTTCATTTAAGAGATTAAATTACATATTTCATAAATACTCCCACTAAATTATATAACCTTCTTATACAAATATGCATAATATAGTTTAATAGGCTAAGACCCAACTTTATTTTAATTTCAAGTCGGCTATGGCACGACTGCTCAAAATTAAACTAAAAAGGTAGATAACATTTATCAATCATATTTCCATATGACTCTTAGATCCTTTATGAGATTATAGATATCATATGTCATATGTTTCAATCTCATCTTATGCCTTAGGTCCAAAACTGTTTTGATAGCCCAATTAAGTTCAACCATTTTAAACGTATAGGAATCACCGTTTCCTCATCTTGATCATACAAAGATAGAATTAATGTACCTCGCTATGGCGTAGCCTACATAAAACTATTCGTGTATTCACAAGTGTTTAAACATGGGCGGCATAAACAAACTTAAATTTCAATGAAGGTTCAATTTTTCATGTATATCAATTAACATGGCAAGGTTGATCATGAAAACTATATGAGCATAAATATGAACATGGGATGATGCATCACAAATCATATTTGATCTTTACATCAAAATTTCTAATCAATTAGGGTTTAATGATTCATGCAAAATCTCATTTAATATGAACATAATCACAATAACAAACTATTTGTTCAAGATCTAGAAATTTATCAATCAACAATAATCATATTAATGAAATTGATATCCCATAATCTAGATTAATCATATTAATCATACAATTCATCTTCATAATCATGGCATATCAAAAATACTATTACTTCCATAAGCAAAACTCATACAAATTCATATTCTAAATCATATTCATCATGGTAATTCACATAATCTCATTATATAATTATCATGATTATCTAAAATAAACATCATGAACGGGGCTTTGATACCACTGTTGGATTTCGTGGGTCCATGCGCAGCGGAAGAAAGCAAATTGACACGAAAACCCGGAGCCATGGATCCGTTCTAGATGATTAATTAAATAGGAGGAAATAGAATAACCAACCTTGATGCCCTTTGTCTTTGACAAACTTGTTCCAATTCCAGATTTGATGAACTTGTGAGTCCTTGATGAACGAAACTTGAATCACGAACTTAAGATCTTGAATTGCGAAGATCCACTATGTGTATCCACACGTTGAACGAACCCTAGAACTCTTCTAGGTGGATTGCTTGATCCCTTGATTGAAACCCCTTTCAATCTATGAAAAATACGGAATTGGTTGTGTTTTTGATTCTCAATTCTCAATTGAAAACTCTCAATTTGTGTTTCTCTAAACCCAAATTTTGTGTGTTACTGCTAGGGCAAAAGGGAGACAGTATTTATACTCTATAAATACCTTTTTTCTATTTGAAAAACCCTAATTTCAAAGCAGTTACGTATCTGCCAGCGCCGACGGGACGACTAGTCCCATAGGGCACGAGTCGTCCCCCTTCACACTACCTTCGATACACTCGTCCCCCTTAAGGGGAATAGGTTGTATAAATCTTGAGCATGAGTCATCCTTTGGGCACGATTCGTCCCTCAGGACACAACCTCTGAAACACTCATCCCCGACCAAGGGAATAGTTGGTTCTGGCCAAGGGATGAGTCGTCCCCTCAGTACAAAAACTACATACTTTCCATTTTTGACAATTTGTTCGATGTGTGTGACCCCATAGGACTATATTATGTTGGTAATGAGTTCGATCACATCGATACTCATAAGACATGAGCGGACTCTAGCAAGCTATCATGCCTACCCAAATAATATAATATCAAGTTTAATTTCCTACATAGAAGATATCACAATCCCATTGTCACACGATGTTATATTGAACATGAGTCATGGTCCACGTCAACTTATATTGTTCAATGCTTTCTCGTTACCAAGTAAATTGATCAATCGAATGTTATTAATCACATTAATTTATTCGGACATGGCCATGTACATCATTAATCTTACTTACGAGTGGCCTAGTAAACTTCTCTCTTTACGAGGGACAAATTTCCATCTTGACTTATCATTCTTCCCAACAAGAATCCTATCATGCCAATAATAGCCCTTATTGTTATCCGATTAAAGATATCGTTAAACTATATCAAACATAATATTCATCAAGGGGAAGACGATGATAATCTCAGGTCAAAGGATATCAATGATATAACTATATGAGATTTAATTATGACATTTGACCATGACATAAATCTCATAACGGGTCAAGTCCAGTACCTTGTTCTCTAACAAGTACCCATGAATTTAATGAGCATCCCTATGCATATAATCATCACATGATTATCCATTAAACTTCATACTAGTGCTTTTTAAGTACTAGGGACACGATTATTACAATAAACATGCAAACATATATAATAATCAAAATAACAATCTCTTATATAAATGAATAATGACATTACATTTAAGTCTATCTCTATAGGCCTAGGGAACTAACACCTACACAAAGGAGGACCCCTTACGAGCATCCAGATCCATTCCCCTAAGTATGGGAACTTGCCTAGCATCGCTCACAAACTGATCGGCCTCATCATAAGTCTTTACATGCCGAGTAGTAAGGGTGGCTGGAGAAGAATCAATGCAAGGCCTTTTCGAGGAGCTCGCTACCTCGGCCTCAATCCTTGGCCGCTTAGGGAATGGAGTCCTACCCCCAGTATCTGCTCCCTCGGCTTTAGTATGGCCGGTCTAGGGAAGCGCTCCCTTAGTTTTAGGAGAAATGATTTCATGGGAAGCCTGTCCTTCCCCGGCTTGGGACGCCTGGCCATCCTCGGTTCCCTCGGTGGAAGCTTCCCCCACCACCGGCTTGAGGGGCAAGGCCCCAGCTTCTTTGGTGGCCAGAATGGCCTGCCTCTCCACGGCATCAGACTGCCTCTTGATTTTGCCCGATGATCATCAGGTCCTCCTCTTTAACTTCGCCAAAGCTTGGGGATCAAGCATTTCCTCTTCCATCTTCTTGTTTTGCTCTTCAGTTAAATCTGGAAATTACAAGAGAGAGCCATAAGTAAAACATAAATGGATAAAATAAACAAAAAATCTGTGCAAGTATAAAGACAAGAAGAAATAAATTTTACAGCCGACTACGTCATCCTCGGCTAGGCACTTGTCATTATGAAACTTGCAAACGTCACACTCATCATGGAAAACAAGACCTGAATGTACCCTCCAGTCATTGCATCTATTCCCCCTCTTCACTTGAACCATTGGTACTAGGCCGTCCAAGGGGACTAACATGATGTCGGCCTGGACATAGTACCTCTGGTCAGTCTCTAAACTAGACCAGCACAGAGTGCCTACCTCGGCAAACTGCCTTAGCCTCTCTATTAATTGGTCGCTCCAATCAGGCCTCCAAACTTGTTCAGGCACCCTGGGAAGCTTTTAGGGAGCAGTAAATTTCCAGCCTTATCGGCTCTCCACCCTTATGATATGGTTGTTCCACCCTGACACCTTGCTCGTCATGGGGAATATCAGTTTGGGTTGATTGGGATCACTCCTCACCACCAAAATTTGGGAATCTTCCTTGTAACTGACTGTGAAGAAATGGTGAAAGGCAGATTAACAGGGTTCAAAACCAAGACTGCGATATAACACTAAGAAGCCGATGAGGAACCTCACGGCGTTGGCCCCAATCATGGCAGGAACAGCCTGCATGTCCTCAAGGAATTAACAGATGAATGGGTCAAGGGGCAGACGAAGGCCTAATTGGAATTGCTTGTAGTAAAATGGATATGGTTCAAATTATAGAAAAAATCACTCTTATCCTCCTCGTTATGAATAGAATCACCAGGGAGGTAAGTTAAGCGGTACTCTTCTCTCGACACACCAAACCTATAATGAATTTCATCTATCATTGGGTCACCGACCTTAACTGGTTTGGGCCCAGGGGTGTACACTCTTCCCCGGCTAGACCTACCTCGTCCTCTTCCTCGGTCACCAGCTTGGGCTCTCTCAGCAAAGGCATCCATGATCCTGCCTGAGGTAGAAGGACCAGTTGAGGGCCGAACAATGTTATTTCTTCCCGTCATAGCTACATAAATAAAGGACAAATATCACAATCTGGCCAAGGCATATGGAAGACGAGGAAGAGGAAGAACATCCCTCCTCGTCCTATAAACTAAAACCGAGGAGGGATCCTTACCCACAATGGAGGACGTTCTAGATGGTCTGACTTCAAGTAATTGAGGTTGATATGGTCAATTATCTCAGACCATTCGTTGAACATCACGACAGTGGGAGAATCAATATTAACCCGATCTATCCTAAACCGGTTAGGATAACCGACGTCTGTTCTAGGGATTTGATACCTTGTAAAAAAATTTCCTATCTCTCCCAGACTTTGTATCAGTCATGGCCCGTAAGTCATTTGGTAGGTCCTAAGGTTTTGGGTATGGTAGTAGTAAAGGGCGTTGGGATTGCTTCCATGCATGTGCCATTTCTAAATACGAAGAGGGCACAAGAACAAACTCAAAAATCACTCAAGAACAGGCTCAAAAAAAGCTTCAAACTAGTATAACATTGGCGGCCCAACAAAACCACCAAGAATGAATGCCAAAACCCAAAAATCTAAGTATAAAATTCAGAAAATAAAACGGGAGTAAAGAATTATACCTTAATCCGGAAGATTGATGAAGAAAACACGAACGAATCGAGCGCAAATGAACGGAGTTAACCAAGAAATCAAGAACAAAAAATGGCGATTTGAAGCTTGATATTTCTCTCTCAAACTCAAAGGGTGATAAAAGATTGAAATTGAAAGGGGTTTAGGCTTTTATACCCAAAATCTGAAAACGTGTATAGGTCAAAAACCTGGTTGAGGCACCGTCCTTTCCTTCACATTAAATGCTCTAGTGGGTTCCCAAGGGGGATGTCACACTTCGTACGACGCGCCCATCATTGCACGAATTAACGGGCGGAAAATGAAGCATCTCATGACACGTAAGAATCCGTTCATATTCGTTTAAGACGAGGTAGAGCATCACTTCCTCCTCGGTATAGCCGAGCTAGGAAGTCGGGGCTACTGAATGGTATAAACCGATGTACGAACGTGGATCCATGGCCGGGCAAGGCCCAAATTACGATAAAGGGAGTGGGCTTTCCCTAACTTTGCTCATCGTGCTTCCTCGTCATTCCCACACTGTCGACCTAGACATAGCATAGCGAATAATGACCAAGGCCCATCAATTATATATGCCGACGAGGCACAAATCTCATATGCCAAGCAAGGTGTCCAACAAAGCCGAGTAAGGCTTCCTTTAAAGACGAGGAGACCTCTTCAGTTTTCATATAATATAAGGAAAAGGGGATTCCCTATCCTTATTCTCCACTTCACCGGCGTCAACCTAAGCCGAACTGGCTACTTATGACGAGCAGCATGCCTCAAAGACGCACGTGCATAGTGATATTAACCAATCCTACTCAAATACGGACTGTGAATAGTTATAATTTTTTTAAGATTATAATATTATCTCACACGCTTTCTTATCAAACATGAATTCTACAATGCTATGCTTATAAATACAAGCCATAATTCACATTATTTTGGTAATCAGTCTTTTGACTTTAAACTCTTGTCAATTGATTTCTCTCTCTAAACACAAATACCACTACAAGAAAACAGGGCAACTGAAACGGAATTTTGCAACCGAATTGAATTCAGTTTCAGAACAAGGCAACTGAAACAGATTTTTGCAACCGAATTGAAATCAGTTTCAGAGTAAAAAGTGCTCATTGAAAATTGACGTGCACAATTAATATTGCAACTCATATTGCAACGGAAAATCATTTTGTCGCTTCATTTTTCGGGGTTGCAACGGTTTTTGAAACAGATGATATTCTGTTTCAATTTTCTGTTTCAAATTCAGTTGCATTTATTAATATAAAATTTATATATTTTGAACTAAAAAAAATTGGCCGCAAAAAGTTTGGAGGGAAGAAACCCGCCTAATTTTGCGAGGGATTTTGAAACGGATAAACTTCCGTTTCAAATTTTCCATTCAATTTCAGTTGCAATTAATCGTAAATTATTTTTATTTTATTAAATTGTAAAAAATTAGTCAAAACGGCAGCGTAGCAGCGGCGTATGTTTTACCCTGGCTTATTTGCGACCTAACCTAACCCATACAAACCGCAAACATGCCCCTTTCTCTTCTCTCTCTTCCCTTCTCTTCTCTCTCTCTCTCTCTCTCTCTCTCTCTCCACTACTGCGACTTCTCGTGGTGCCGGCGTCTCCTACTACGGCCGAATACATCTCCTTCCCTCTCCACCGAATTGAACAAGGTATTGATAACCCTTTTTATGATTCTCTCTCTACCCTTTTTCTGATTCTCTCTCTATGTAAGGTTCCATGATTGTTGATCTCTCGCTCTTTCTGTAAGAAATATTTGCATTTGTAACATTCAACTAATTGCTCTGTTTTGACAGCGTAGAGCTGATTATTCGGAATTTAATTTGGAAAAACCTAGTTCATGTTTGATGACCTAATTCCATTCCAGTTACTAATCAATGTTGCCCAATTTTTCTAAGATTTTTTTCTAATAGCTATTGAATTTGTTGAATTTCGATTCCTAGGTATTCAATTTAGTTGTAGTTCAAGCAACTGTGTTTTAGATTCATGCTAATTTCAGCATTCATCTGGATAATGGAATAAGAAATTGGGAACCACGTAGGTTGTATCTGAGCGACCAAGACTTTCCTCTTTGTCCTGTGTTTCTATATTATTCAGAGGTATGGCTAATATGCAGATGCGATGATGCAACAATATTAGCAGTTCTCCATACCCTTTCAAAGTTCCTATAGTAATTATTTATTTCCACCATAAATTTTCAGTTCTTTCGTGTGCTATCTTTTGTTAATTGATATTTTCTAATATAATCTTCTTTTCTTATAAAAATAATAATAAAAAGAAATAAGGAAGCCAAGGTATTCTTGAAAAGGTATGGAACATAATCCTTTTGCATGTTTGGAGAATGACACAAAGACTGGGGGGAGGGGGTTGTTATAGTATTGACTCATCTGTTTCTTGTACTGATTTGATGAGGAACTTTATTCTTGTTTATCTCTAAATTGGCAGGATATCAAGGCATGTTTTCCCACTGATAGAAACCCTTTCTATGCTGGTTTTGGGAACAAAGATACAGATGAGTTAAGTTACCTTGAGATTGAATACCGAAAGGGAAAATCTTCATTATCAATCCTAAGGTGCTTAGAAATCTTAACCATCTATTGTTACTCTTGACCAAATACCATTAAATGATTTATCTTATGGCTCTTTTGAATTTGACAGGGGTAGGTTGTTGTGAACCGTCGTGTCGATTCAAAATCTTATACATCCCTTCATGATCTTGTTAATAGCATATTTCCACCCATTTCCACACACGAGGAGGTTTGACGCTCTTTTAATCTTCAATTCATAGCTATATTTTGTTCAAAGTAGCTTTGTCAAGTGCTTTGACTTTGTTCTACTCCATATTTAGGACTGCTGGAATCCTTGTTTCTGTTTTGCTCGATGCTAATTGGTTATTGATATTCTACATAGTTCTCAAACTATAAATCATACTCCCTCCGTTCCGGCCGAAAAGCCACAAATTTCCTTTTTGGGTGTCCCATTTAAAATGGCACTTTCCCAAAAAGGAAAGTTTTTATTACTATTCCACCCACTCATTCTCTCTCCTACTTTACTTTTACACTCACAACATTCTCTCTCCTAACTATTCCTCCCACTCATTCTCTCTCCTATTTAATTTTTCATACTCACAACATTTACACTTTTTCTCTTTCCTACATCATTTTCCTTAATTTGCGTGCGAGGCACAAACTTTGCCTTTTGGGCCGGGACGGAGGGAGTATAGTGAGAATAGGTTTCCAAAACTGTATGGGTTGATGAATCTATACGGAAGTTGTCACCAGGGTCCTATCACTGGTTGTATATTAACATATGCATAAACCAACTCAAGCTCCACCCTCTTCTATTGGTACTTGAAGGTTTCTGCAAATATATTAACTCCATGATAGTTGGGGACTTGCCGATAGAGGCTTTGCTTTCTATGATATTATTCAGGTAACCTCTAAGTCAATTATAAACTAAAATATCTTTTTGAGTTCAAAGATGATGCCCCCTTGAATTTGGAACTCGGTTGACCATGGTATTAGGGTAACTTTTCTGGTGTCAAAATGCAGTAGCTCAGAAATTATGGAACTGAGGAAACTGCGACAGGAGGATGGACAGGGGACTGTACAGAGCTTGCCCTGGCATAACATTTAAAGCAAGGGGGGAGATCAATTTTTAGCTGGCAATCCTGCTTGCTTGTATATAAACTTCCTAGTAAGTAGATCATATTTAAATGCAAGAAGCTCCACATGAATTTTACATTTAATTAAATCAATGTTGGCATAAATTGTACAACACCTTCCGAAAAGAACACTAGTTAAGAGAAACAACATAGTTTTTGACAAGATTGCCTATCTACATGAACTTATAAGGAAGCAATAATCCTGAAGTTGAGTTCCTTCTCAACAAAGGAGACAAGGTTTTTAACCTCATTTTGATCGATGAATCCATTATGATTGGTATCTGCAGATTTGACCACATGCTTTGCCTTCCAGGTAGTGAGTTGACCTTGTACAGCAAGAACAGCCTTCTGGAGTTCATATCTACATACTTGTGTCTGTGTGTGTGCGCTAGTCTTTGCTTTCATTCATCATAACTTTTTAAGTGAACAGATGATTTGCTCGAATAGCTTAGAGCTTTCCTGCCATAATTGTATACTATACTGCAATAGTTATGTTTACAATGCTCTGGCTATGTTTTAATATACACATGTATTCGCTCTAACCTTTTGCTTACTAATATGCAGTGATGATCGTGGTGATCAACCAAGGCCTTTACCTGTCATTAAGGAGTTGAAGGGTGCAACTGATATTACTGAGAGGAAAGGGACTCCATCTTGGGATTATGATGTGAGTCAATGCCACTTGTTAAGTGTGATTTTGATATATGCATATGGTGTAAAGGGAGTTAAACGTAAAACACCAATGATGTCTGTGATTCTCCTCTATTTTTATTCTTCTTTCTCTTTTTATACAGACTTCTCAACAACTAAGGTCATACCACGGGTTTGGATCTGGTGCAAGCTCTTATAATAGAGGCTATTCACACAATGGGCTTACTTATAGTCATAGCTTTGGAAGTGAATCAAGCCAACGTGGGAGCAAATGGTAGGGGTTGGGCTTCTCTTGATAATGGAAGACAACATGGAGGAGGTAGAGGTTCTCTATGCAATTGCAGTGGCACACTTCATGTAAAATTGCAAGCAAAGCTGTAAGTTCACTAATTTTAGTTTCAAATATTCTTATACTTGCAATTAATCTCATGTTCTCAGATTGGGTTCCAAGCAATTGCTGAAGCTCTTGGATTGGCTGCTGTGAAGGCTATTGTTGTTATTAGTGCCATAATAGCTGGAGGGCGCTTGGTAACCTCATTAGATTTTGGCCTTTAAAGATAACGGCATATTTCATATTCAAAACAAGCTACTACTGATAGGGCATTAGTTTCTTGGGCTTTAAAATGTTTATTTGTTACAACTCCAAGTAACTCTGCTGTATTTTCCCTGTTATTACGTGTCTAACTTGCTTGATAGACCTGTATCACAGCTTCTTAAAGTACATATTTTAGAGCTTCTTATAGCATTTGTATGATAATGATGCAATGCAACGTAAACGTAAATCTGGATGTAGGGGTGAAGACATGGATGAATTTAATCAAGGTGGGGAAGGTTTTGGAGAATCTTGAAGTAAAATCCGTGCCAATAAGTTCGATATCTTTAATGTTTTAATTTATACTCTCCTTAATTGCAATGATAGTAGATTTAAACCTTAATGATGCACCAGTTCACTTTACGCTTATTGGCAAGCCAATAGTTCATTTACTCTTATAACTCAGATAAAGATCTGCCTTCTAACTACAATAATTTGACCACTCATTGCTTATGACTTTCTATGCGGAGTTCATGGAGATGAGACCATCAGAAATGGTGGTTTCCTTGCTTCAATATACTTAGGTTGTGCATTGCTTTATTTTTTGTACTGCCAAGGTTCTTGTAATCCAAATGTCTCGATGTTTACAACGGCCTCTCTTTTAATGATGCTACATAAACATGAAGTCCCTCGTGTGTCAAAAAGTAGTGTACGAAATACATTAAGGCAATAAAATTTAGGTATTGCTAAAAGACTTATCAATGTAGTGGGAACATTGTATTTTACACTATTTTGTATTTGTTAATTATGCTCAGTTGCTTCTTTTTCTTTTATAGTAAAACAATTGTTGTTTGATCTGTGAAAACTTGCGCTATGTTATGCCTATATTTGTTTGTGTTTATGTTGTCAGTGTCATTTTTTGCCGATCTTGATATGAACTTCATTGATTAGATGGCCTATTTTTTTCCTTAAATGGGTTTCTTGACAGATTTAGTCCAATTTTTCGCCTCTGCCACTCTTTCATTTTCCTCCCTAGTATAGTTTATGTTGGGACAGGCATGCATGAGCAAGACCTAGCTTTCTGTGAGAAAGTTAGGAAAATCCTACGTAATCCGGATGATCGCCTAGAGTATGTAAAGTGCATCAATTTCTACAGCAAAGAAATGATCACAAGATCACAATTGCAATAAGTGGTAAGTCTCGTAGATTTAGAAGCAGTTAATTTCTTTTGCTGCATCCTTTTTGTGTTAAATTACTGTTTTATGGCATATTCATTCACTTTAGTTTTGTCTTTCTTGAAATGGGTTGAATTCATCTCTAGTTCATATTGTTGTTATCACTTTATTGTTAATGCTCCCCATCATTCCTTTCCTTGATTGCATATACCAAGCAGGTTAAGTAATTCATGAAACCTTTGTTTTTAGTAGGTGAATACTTTACTTGGAAGACACCCAGATGTTATGGAAGAATTCACTGAGTTCATAAATCGCAGGGAGAAGATAGGTAATTGTGTAAAGTAATTCAATAAATGTTTTAATTATTGCTTTTTCATAGTTACTGCTTATCGAGATAGAAAGTTCTTCTGATTGAAGAATTATCTGCAGATGGTGGTCTTGCTAGTGTTTGGAGTAAAAGTAAGTAGTATGACTGTTCAGATGTTATTTCTTTATATATTCTTCATCCATCATTGAACTTCTTAATTTATAGCTCCAACCTGTTCTACTAAGGATAATTAACAATGTTGATATTAGTGCTTAAAATCTACTACCTAGGTCAAAATGAATGTCCATTTTATTTTATTTTTTTGCTCTTGATCAAGAGCAAATTTAAAAACTTTTTGGACATTCATTTTGGGACGGAGGGAGTAATTATAGTTTCTTTCAGTCGCAGGAATTGTCTTGAATGAGGGACATGTACCAAGATCATTAAAGGTAGATGATAAGAGGCAGAAATCGAGATTCTGGTAGGGATCTCAGAGAAAGGGAACGAGGACACAAGATGACTCTGTTTTCGAGCAAGTATAAGTATATGGCCAAACCAATTCAAGAACTGGACCTGTCTAACTGCGAGCGCTGTACTCCAAGTTATCGACTTCTGCCAAAGAATGTAAGTGATTATTATTTTATTTTATTTATTTTTTGATAAGAAGAAGAATGTAAGAGATTATTATTTTATTTTATTTATTTTTTGCCGGATACATTTTGCTTTCTACAGTATCCAATTCCTGTAGCAAGTCAGAGAACTGAGCTTGGTGCTGCTGTGCTGAATGATCACTGGGTGTCTGTTCCTTCGGGAAGTGAAGATTACTCTTTCAAACATATGCGCAAAAACCAATATGAAGAGAGCCTATTTCAATGCGAAGATGATAGGTGGGGAACTGCCTTGGCTTCAGACTATTACCATTACGATCTTTAACCTCTTTTATTGTTTGATTTAAGATATTTTAAGTTAAATTTTCAATCATGTACAATTGAGAAATATTTATAATATTAGTAATATTTTATTTTTAGAAAATAATTATTTGCAACATAATTTTTCGTTGCAAATTAGGTTGCATACTTGAAACTGAAAAATTTAGTTGCTAATTTAATTCTATGTAACATATTTTTGAAACAGAACAATCAGTTGCAATTAGAAACAGAAATAAATCGGTTGCAAATTTTAGAAACAAAAATAACATATTTGAAACAGAACAATCAGTTGCAATTAGAAACATAAATAAATCAGTTGCAAATTTTAGAAACAGAAATAACATATTTGAAACAGAACAATCCGTTGCAATTAGAAACAGAAATAAATAAGTTGCAAATTTTAGAAACAAAAATAACATATTTGAAACAGAAAAATCAGTTGCAATTAGAAATGTAAATAAATCGATTGCAAATTTTAGAAATGTAAATAAATCAGTTGTTGTTTGCAACAGATGTAAAAATTGTTCTAGGAAACACATTGCAACAAAATTTGCAACTACTTTTTCCGTTGCAAGGATTTTGCAACCCAAACAGCGGTAAAAAGCGGTCGCATAAATAGCGACGAGGCTTCCTGCGACTGCCTTTGCAACGGAAATTTTCGGTTGCAAACATCAATTTGCAACTGATTTTTCTGAATTGCAACCGAAAAATCCGTTTCAGTTGCTCTGTTTTCTTGTAGTGTACTTACTCTCACGTCTGAGGGCCTTCGCCAGTGAAGCCCCGACTTAGTTTACGCATTTTTTTTTATCTTTTTCAGGCTATTCAATTATCCAGAATACAATCTGCCACTTAATTTGGGCTGATTCGAACTTTTTTGACATCATCATTCATTAATTCTACAATTTTATATCCCTCTACAGTTCGAATCCATTATTAGCTTCGTTTTGTTTTTGATTCATGCTCAATTTGGTGATCTGGAGCCGAAATTTGCGAGTTAGGGCTCGATTTGGTGAACTTTTGGTAATGACGATTCATGGGCTTGATTAGGTTCTGGATATCCAGAACCTTTCAATAGGATATCCAGAACCTTTTGAAAGGATATCCAGAAATTTATTAAATGTTTCTGGATATAAGTTTTAAGGCTTCTGGATATCAATTATAAAGCTTCTGGATATCCAGAACTCTTTGAAAGGATATCCAGAACCTTATGTAAGTGATATCCAAAAATTTAGAATTGGCTTCTGGATATAAGTTTTAAGGCTTCTAGATATCCATATTCAATGTTCTGGATATCCAGAACCTTGTGAAAGTGATATCCAGATCAGAAATTTTGTCTTGGCCTTGGATTTGGTCTTAAATCTTTTTTCTGGATATCCGTCCCAAAGCTTCTGGATATCAATCCCAAAGCTTCTGGATATCCAGAAACCCGTTTCTCCATGACTTATGGAGAAACGCGTTTCTCCCTAGACCTACTCTAGTTTTATTTGTGTTAAGCATTACTTCCTTCGTCACATTCAAAATTTTAAAATTATTCTTTGTTATCCAAGCCGAAAGTTTAAAATTCTAAAATGATTTTTTTATTACTTTCTTATTTGTGGGTCTCATATATTATACTTACAACAATTATCTACTCACTATTTTTTACCTTGCTTTCTCTTTCTTACTCAACTATCTATGCTTATAACACATTACCTTCTTTTTTTCCTGTTGTGATCATGAAAAATGAATTTGGGTCTTCAACAGCAAATGAGGTCCAATATGGTGAAAATGGGCCAAAAACGTTTAATGTATGTATCAGAGTGGATCCCAAGTAGTTTGGCGACATGTGAAAGCCGGCGTGCGAGAGTAAGGCCACGCGAGATTTATAGGCGAGTTCCTAAGCAATTAAATGATAATGCCAAATGCAGGAATATCGCCTAAGTGGTGTATGAGTTGGCGGCAATCCGAAGCTTGCCGCCCTCCCTTTGATTGTCGCGTAGGCGACTTGCGTGACTGATGACTTTGAATGATGATTAGACTGTTACAGCTGGGCCCCACCGTAACCGTCAATGTGAAGAGATTTGACAGGATGAATACTGCGTCTCCACTAACTTTGGGGGTGGTTGGCACCCTTTGTTGATGATTGACAAGTGTCCCCCATGTGTAATGCACATGGCTCATAGGAGTATATAAGCCATATGGAAAACCTTATTATGTAAGTTCTTCATACACTCTCTAAGCTCTCTCTCTCTCTAAAACCTCCATTGTTATTTGCTTGTTGAGACCAGTTAACTCACTCTCACGTCGGAGGGGTAACACCGAAGACGCCCTCGACATAGTTGACTTGTTGTGTATGTGTGTAGGAGACCATTCGGTGAAGCAGCCGGAGTATCCTCAAGTTTTCTGTTCCAGTCAGCCCTGTGCAACCATTTAGGCGTGGTAGCATCGTTTGTTCCATTGCCGGGACTGATTTTTCTTCTTTGTTTGGTCCGGTGAAGTGTGTGGTTGTTCTTGGTTTGTTTGAGTTGGTGGTGTAAGTGCCCCAATCTGGGTCGTTAATGTTTCGTCAATCCAAATTAATGATTTATGATCATTTAGGGACATTTTGGACATTATTTTGACAATTTGAATGAGGAACAACCTCTTAGGAATAAAAAAATGGACAAA
Source organism: Adenophora triphylla var. japonica (assembly GCA_022495995.1). Lineage (NCBI taxonomy): Eukaryota > Viridiplantae > Streptophyta > Magnoliopsida > Asterales > Campanulaceae > Adenophora > Adenophora triphylla. The sequence continues at coordinate 189,969 of JAFEMH010003411.1, forward strand.
TAGCTCGCTGGAAATTTGTCATTTCCCATAAAAAAGAATATTGACCATTTAACAAAAAGCCAAAACTGCTTTCTGCACAGGACCAGACACACTGCTGATCCCATCCACGCGAATGATATTGTGCCTATAATCTTATTCACGCAGATAAGATTGTCATCCAACCAACTTATAAATACATCCCTTCTCTCTCAGTTTTAAAAGGTCAAAAATTCGAAAACCTACTGTTATGCTGTCAAAATGCACCTTCAAACAACCATTTACATCTTCATAACTCAAATTCCATACCAAATCAACCTCAAATCCACTCCAAAACTACTCCTAACCCCTTAAAACCTTCAAATCCTAAACACAAACCCAAGAAAATTGGTAAATCCTCACTCTCTTTACTCATATCTCTCTCATTTATGCACACACTTCATGTGTAAATCATGTAGTCTTACTTACAACTTGTTATTTTGACTTCCCTTTTCATCTTGTCCCAAGGATCCAAGAGGATCTCCATGGAATTCCTTTCCATGGATGATCTTCTAATGGAATCCACATTTTAATTACTTTCATGTTATTTTCCATTTCCCTTTTTACATTACTTGGTACTTGCTTCTTTGACCTAAAGTATGGTCATCTTGGAGGCCATCTCCATAGATGACCACTTTAAAAGGTTAATATTACTTATTTCCTTCCAAATTCCCCTCCCCATGTCTAAGATGCTCACCTTGGAACACTTTTCTTGGATGAAAATCATCTAGACTCACAATTTAGGTCAAACAAGATGTATAAGATACACTTGAGTATAGGTCTCAAGGATGGTCTTCTCATGACCACCTTAGAGATCTTCCTCTAAAGTTGATACATCTTGACCTAACTTTCTTGTCAACTTACTTTTCATGTCAAAATCCCCCTTGTCCCTAGCAAATGAAGTGTTTTCAAAGTCCTAAAATACCCCCGGGATGGCTTGGTTAAGTGGATTTATCAATTATGACCACTAACCAAAGTCTAGGGAAAGAGAGGACAAAACATGGATGCCAAAAAATCCATACAATTCCTTCATTTTCTGCTTTCAGTTACATTTCCAGTTAAGTCCTGTAAATCTAGTTAACTTTCTGGAAATTACAATGACTAAATTGGAAACTGTAAAAAATATTGACACTGCAGGGTATCTGCGCAGATAAGACTGCACTACAGTCTCATCCACGCAGATAACTTTGTCCTCTACAAACAACTTTCCAGTTTTCTGTTATTTTCAGTTTAATCACTGTTTTCCTAACTGTTTTTCAGTTCAGCCCCTTAAATTTCTGTTATTTTCAGAAAACTCCCTTTTAAGAAAGTCCTTTTTTTTTACACACACACACACACACACAACAAAAGGTTTCAAGTGAGGAAGACTCGTCATACGAGGCATTCCGGGTGAACGCCAAATGTTCTTCCCGGAGTGTAATGTGACCTCCGAACTCATTTTCTCAAATTTTAGGCATTTTTCAATTTTTTGGCCCTTAAACTAAAAACGGTGTGGCGACTCTGAAATGATTTTCGCAAAAGAAAAATCGGGTGACATCACAGGTGGTAGTTCTTGTTCTTGTTTGTAAACCCAGAAAACCATTCTGTCCAGTTGCTGTCAGCGTTGTTTCTGTTTGTCAGTTTTGTTTATTGTTTGTGGAGGCTTTGTTTCTTGTTGTTGTACCTGTTTGGCTGTTTAGAAACCCAGAAATTTGTAAAAATGGGTCAAGATAAAGGAACCCCATCGAAGACTACCCAGAATTTGGCTCTGACAACCCCAAACCCTAAGGATACTCTTATGGCCAGAGGGTCTGAAAGGGAAGGTGATGTACATTCTACTGAGACAGAATCGACAATAAGGCGTGGCAAAGAGCGGGAATCCAAGGTGCGAGCTGATAAGGCGAAGGCAAGAACTGAAGAGCAGGATCTCGCTCCCTCGAGGGAGGATGATGTTAGGGCAGAGGCAGATCAAAAAAGGGCCAATAATGATTTGCTATTGCAGATTCTCGCTAATAATAAAAGATTGATGGAGATGAGGAAGGAGCCAACTCAGATCCTGCCCAATGTGTTGGCAAGGGCAGCATGAAAGAGCCCATCGAGCGAGCAAGTGGCTAGCCAGAGTGTGTCGAAAAAGGGGGAAAGGCGAGCGAGGGATATGCGGCCACCCAAGGAGAAAGCTAGGGAGCATAGGCGAGAGCCAGCCAAGGCGAGATCAGAAGGTGCTGTTGGAAAGAGAAGGTATCAAGAATTTGTAGGGGATGGGAAAAGGAGGAAAGTACATTACAAGTCTGGCAACTCGCGGGAGGATTCTTAATATTATGATTATGAAGGTGATGAGATGGATAATGGATCAACGATGGAAAAAACTTATAGGCCCAGTCGTTCCAGGTATTCGGATGAAAGGTCGCATCATTTGGAGAGGTCACGGCATTCAGAGAGGCCGCATCGTAATAAGAGATCGCCGCGGGATAGGGACCGCAGGCGACATGAAAAGAGCGATAAAAATAATGAAAAGGATGACGACAAGAAAGCTACAGAGGTTGAGAAAGCCGTTGAGGTTGAGAAGGCTAAGTGAGAGGAGGATGATCGCTGGAAGATTGAGATGGTTAAGAAAATCAAGAAGTTAGAAGTTAAATAAAAACAAGTTTAACGACCATGACCGCCACCACCACTTCATGTCAAAGACTTTACCACTATATCGGTTAGCAACTAATTTTTTAAAGCATTCTCTATCTGAATCTCTAAAAACCTGGGGAATGAATATTTGTGCTACAAAAAGAGTAGAAGTAGTTAATATAATAGAAGTAATGATAGTACAATACACATTTATTATGAGACGGAGATAGAAGATAATGACTAGCATTTTATAGAATGAAATATGCTAATTCATGGAGTAATTGTTTTATGGAGTAGTTGTGGAGTACCATGTATTTAGCCTCCTTACTTTAAAAAAGATAGTTTAGGGAGATCACTTTATATGCTATTTTTTAGAAGTGTGACCTTCATTCTTTATAGTTCCAAAATGGGGTCAGATTATGGTTGTGCATCCCATCAATCTAACAAATTCATATCATCAAATATTTCAAGAATATAATAGAGATAAGATGGTAGTGGGGTAAGTTTAAATCATATAAGAGTAGAATCGTAACCAACCACAATCTAGAAATAGCATTTATCAGTGAAACAAAAATTTAAAAGAACCAATTTAACCATGAGTTGATTGCATCTCAATTGATACCAAGAGATATCGCAGAGACAAAGATTTAAAAATGTAGTATGAAGAGTTATGAGCATAGACATGTACACAACAACAAAAGGATAGCAAAAAGCGACTCTATACTTAATTTCCGGATAAGGCCATAAAATGAGTTAGAGTGAAAGAGTGAGAACTTAAGAAGATAATTGCACTGCAGGATTCTTCCTTTGGCATTTTTCCTGCCATAAAAACACAAGTCGACTGACAATTAACACAACTAAATCTACTTCCCCTAGTGTACCTTTATGTTTCTACATAATGCAATGCCTTCAGAAGAATAGTAGACAACTTTATATCATCGAGAATTCAGATGTTCCATGACTTATTACAGTTGATCATAACTGGAGGTACACAAAATAAAATATAAATCAATGAAGTTAAAGATGATAAGACTAACCCCATCAGATGCAGAAAGGATTGATTGAAGATTAACTATAGAGTTTGCACTCTCTATATTCACAATTACATGAAAATCTGCATTCATACCTGCAAAGAAGGTTTATAAAAGTTGAGCATATAAAACGAGAGCAAAAATGATAATTGGAAATGCTAATCATTAGCACAGTAATGGGGTCGAAAGCTTACTTTTGAGATAATCCTTCAACTCATGGACCACCTTAGCATCCTTCACAAAAGAAACAAAATAAAATCAACTTGGCTGTCTACCCCAAACTTAATATCCTCCCAATATTTATCTGCATAAATGATGAGCTTGTTAAATATATATCACCGAAAACTAAAACAAAGGAGAGCAGTCCAACGGTGTTGTAGAAGGGACAAAAATAAACCTAACGATAGAGTAGCACTTTTTCCACGGACGTTTAAGTGTCTCCTTGAATTCAATTCTCCACTATCAATCACTACACACTTTAGAACATCCGCCGTCTTACTCTTCACATCCAAACATTCACAAAAAATATGAAAAAATAAATTCAACGTTCACCAAATTCTCAGAACTAACATAAAATTTCACCAACGATTTCCTCATCCACATCTTCAAGGGTTACAATCTGTTTTGTACATGAAGCATAACAAAGAGGTCAAGGTACCAAAATTAAATAAATATAATATGAAATTGTCTATGGCTTAGCAAAGTGAGGCGAAACTCACAAGTGTTGTCCTTAGTGTCGGCAACACTATCCACAACACACACCAATTCGAAAACAAATAATAGAAATAAATCTAATTGCAGCAGAAGTAAATAAAGACAGACAAGAATTATATTTTTATCAAGTTATATAAACATATAACTTGATGGGTGCCAGAAGGGCAAGACCTTTCTATATATAAAGATTTAAATACAAGGTCGAAAAGTTCCCTTAATGATAAATAATCATTAACTGAAGGAACAACAGATATAAAACTCTCTCTGAATACTAACACTCAAAACCTCACGAAAATACAAAGATATATTTGAAACTCTCGAGTGTTGGACAAAGTGTTGCCAACACTGAATGGCGACATTGAAGAGCAGAATTCTTTCTTATGCAGATTTGTGTCTTCTGAATTGGATGATCACTAAAGCTGATCGATTGCACTACATATAGGCCTCCAAAATTTGGAGCCTACTCAAAATAACCAGCTAAACAGCCTTGAGGTTGTTTCCTCATTTTTAGCTCCAATCGCCCCATTTGTAGAAGACTTGGTCTTCATGGCTTCTCATGCTTAGATACCTTGTACTCTACCTTTATCCCCCCTGAATAGCTAACCAATAACTCTATTACTTGGTCACCAATTTTACATATAAACAATGTGTTTATATGTAACTTTTCTTCATTACTTCGAAGTTCACGCTTGTGCATCTTTTGTTGACCTGTTCAAGCTCACAAATAGCAGACTAACAACTGATATATAAACATTAATTTACACGTTATTATTTGTTAAAAATACAGTAACTATAAATGGCAACACCTGTGGCAACACCAGCGGTAACACTGGTTTGTGAGACAAGGGACAACACACATGGCAACACATGTTCTAACATTTACAATCTCCCCCTTAGTTACTGATTTCTTCACAAAATACAACGTGATGTTCCTGCAAAAACAGTTAGTCATACTAAAACAAAAAATCAAAAAATGCCACAACCTCGTAAGTGACAACATCAACCTTCAGGCAATGTTTAAATGTTTTCCAACTAAAATATCATAACCACATAAGTGGCAACATCAACCTTCAGGAAAATTTTGTCACATATCACACATATATTTCCCACATAATATTTAAACTCCCCCTTAATTTCAAATTGAGGCTTTGACCAATTAGTCCTTTAGCCAAATAAAAACTACCTTTAAGGACTAATATTATCAAAACAGCCAAAAAGTCCCTCAATTTTTTCTGGACCAAATTGCCCCTCAAACCCCCCTCTCTCTCTCCCTAACGCGTGACTCTCTCCCTGGCGCGTAATCGTTCCATACCTGCTTTCTTTCTCTCTCCTTTTCTCTCTCTTCCTTTTTTTTTTCTCTTAAATTTTTAAAATGCAATATCTCAAAATTTAAAAGTCAAAAAAATTATCTGAAATCACTGTTTTAATCTCATTGTCAAGACGAATCAAACAAGTTTACTCATCATATATTTCAAATTTTATAAATAAAATAAAATTATTTTTCAACAACTGTAAAATAGACATCACAGTTGTTCTATAAAAAAATGACATAAAAACAGTGAAATCTAGCACACAATTATGCACACTAACTGAGAAATTGATCTCAACAATCATAACTGAGAAATTGACCTCACAGTTGTGCACAAACAATCATAAACAACTGATAAATAACGGGTAAACCAAACATACTAAGTAGCAAAATACTTGTAAAATTGACCTCACAGTTCTCAGCTTAGAAAGGTCAAAAATCAAACCATTTCACATTCATAAATAACTGTGAAACTGACCTCACAGTTTTAGAAGTGTGAAAAATATTTCACAATTATTCACATCATATCCAACAACTGTGAAATAGACCTCTCTGTTGTTCTATAAAAGAATGATAAAAAATAGTGAAGTCTATCACACAATTATGCACAATAACTAAGAAAGTGACCTCAACAATCGTAACTGTGAAATTGACCTCACAGTTGTGCACAAACAATTATAAACAACTGATAAATAACGAATAAACCACACATACTAAGTAGCAAAATAACTGTGAAATTGACCTCACAGTTCTCAGTTTAGAAAGGTCAAAAACCAAACCATTTCACATTCATAAATAACTGTGAAACTACCTCACAATTTTAGAAGTGTGAAAAACATTTCATAGTTATAATAACTGTGAAATTGACCTCACAGTTCTCAGTTTAGAAAGGTCAAAAACCAAACCATTTCACATTCATAAATAACTGTGAAACTGACCTCACAGTTTTAGAAGTGTGAAAAATATTTCATAGTTATTCACATCACAACCAACAACTGTAAAATAGACCCCACTGTTGTTCTATAAAAGAATGACATAAAACTAAACATACTAAGAATCCTAAGAATCGCTTAGCTTCTTTCTGTTGACTCATTCCCCTGCTTCGACCAAAATCCACAAAACCATGCTCATCAACATACTTATCATACAAGGATTCCTTCATGATTTCGACAATATCCTGTTAAATAAGTAAAGATGACCCATTAGATGAACTGGAAATTTAGAGTGAGCCCACAACGATTAGGGAAAATTACACGTATCAAAGTTAAGTAGTCAACTACAGAATTCACAAGCAAACGAGCACCATTACATTCAGGAGCAAACATTATTTCCAGGAGTATTTTGTAGCTTTGAGATACATTTGGTGACTCACAAATAACATGGGACACTTTGCTCGCGACAAAACCCATGTCAAACTTTGATAAGGAGTACGACTCAGTTGTGAAGGGACTTAATTCAGATCAGAAGTCAGAACTCAACTAAAGAGAGTTGGTTCCTTTAAATTAGTTCTTGTTACTTATTTGTAATGTGGATTCTATAGATGCATAGAACTAATGCAATATCAATATGTGAGCAGACTCAATGTGCCCATGGCTCGACCCCTGTGTGATGGTTTATAAAGTATTTCCTATATAAAGAAGAGAACTAATGCAGATATTATCACAACAAGTTCTTCTGGCTTCTGATAGAATGCATGCCTGAGGAACAAATGATTGTTAGTACCGAAAGCTTATAGAAACATGAATTTTTATTATCGCGAACAAAAATATAAATCGGGACAATTTATTTTTGGGACGAGGAAGAAATATGAATAATAGATGTCATAAACAAAGAAACAACGTAAGCTTTGCCGGAAAACTAAATTGAGAATAAGCTGCTACCTGTATTTTGGTTGAACTAACTCCATCTTTTTCTTCAGATTTGAGTCGTTGTTTGGATTTTTTGAGTCACCCATATTTTCGATTGTTATATTTGATGCTTTAGACCCATTAGAAGCTGGGACATCACTATGCAACATATTAGGCTTTGAGGACCCATTTGAAGTAACACTTTCCTCTGCAGGGATTCAGTATGGAACAAAGATGTTTTAAAATAAACGAATCTATATTATAAAATTATGACTCTAATTAGGGTGTGGATATATACAAAATTACACTTCAAGGAACCCAATCATATCAAAAATGGTTTCAAAAATTGCGCAAATTATAGATGCATCTGGACCAGGACTCAGATAAGGAACCAACTTAAGGCTGCTAGAAAATATACATCAGGAATATAGATAATGGAGTATTGAATTTACTAGGCCTTTGATATGTCTCCAGTGGAGCTCAAAATTTTCTCTCTGAGATTTTATTACACATTCAACAGAGACCAATAACCATGTTCATCAAGTGTCAAATGTAGTTCATTTAATCTTGATTAACATGATAAACCGTTTAAGCACATAATACCCTTGAAAGTTAAGAATTGAGAAGTTTAAATCCATACAAGAAATCCCCCCCTTCCCATCTACAATTTATTGGAGCTAGGTTGATCAAACATGTACCAGCTGAAGTAGCATACCTGGAATATGATTGTCACATTCTTTAATCAGTTTGGTGAATCTGGAATCTGGAAATGCTTTGTTGAATAATTCAACAAAGCATTTCCACACTTAACATACATATTCAACAAAGCATTTCCTATATTTCCCACAATTGCGAAGAATTAGGGAATAGAAATTACTGTTGTGCCATTGTTGAACCAGAGAAATCAACAATTGCGAAGAATTAGGGAAGAATATTGGGGGAAGAATTAGGGCTAATTATTTAATCAAACGAAAGATTTATACCTTCAATGTGCAGATTGTCTTTGTCTATTTTGAAGAAGAAACAAAGGAATTAGATATCGGACAATCGCCATTGGCGAGCTTTCCGATCTTCCTTTCACCGGTCTTCGAATAGCAATTCAAACTCAGATATCCTCAAATCGAAAATCGAAGCCCGATGGCGCCTCTTCTTCATAGAGAGGCGATTGCGCAGAGAGAAGATGAGACTGCGCATAGAGAGAGAAAGAAAGAGAAATGCCAATTTGCGTATAGAGAGAGAAAGAGGAGGGTAGTTTTGGGTTATGAAATATTTTAAAAGGAGGGAGGGATTTATTGGTAAAATGATTTTCAACTCATGGACCCCAAGGTAGAATATGAAATTAGGTGTTTTTTTTTTATAAATTCCACCTTCTAATAGGGGCTTATTGGTAAAAATCCCTTTCAAATTTAATAAAAACTAGACGAAATAATTATTAATAAATTCTAACAACCCAAGATCCAAATGTTTAGCAATCACAACCAACCAAGTTTCAAGTTGTTTAAACATAAAGAAAATTCCAACCGAAACAAAGAAAAAAAAACATAATTGAAATTTTTTAAAAGCACCACAAATCAAATTAAAACAAATAAAATTGTTTTTGAAACAACCACCAATCAAACAAAATTTCGGACCATTCTTTCAAACTTTTGTATTTTTATCACCTCCTTCACCTCCCTCTGTATTCGTGCCACTTGACCCAGCTCCATCAGCTCCATCACCATCACGCCTTGGCCTTGATTGATCTTCCCCTATTTTGAAAGAAATCAATTCCACCATGTTTATCATATCCGAGCGCATTTCTAGCCATCCCTGCATTACATAGTTGATATGTTGCACCTGCCTGTTGAAAAAATTTAGCACCATAGCGGCATCAATCATAACAGGAGCAGTTTTGCCTGGAGTGTTGCCAATCTCAGGGGCAACACTTGGGGCGACACTAGTAGCAGGGGCAGTAGAAGGGGCAGCTGTTGTAACCAAAACCCAGGGCAAATCTCTGTGCCTATCACCTTCAGTAAAATGCTTGCTTATTTTATAGAACACAGGCTTTTCAGTGATGTTGTCCACATTCCATGGTTTGAGCTTTTGAAATAAGAGGACATTATAAATGAGGGAAGGGAAAATATAGAAGGAGGTTTTCTTCTTTTTGGCCCATGCAGCTAGGTGGGAAAACACCAATCTTCCAAAGTTAACTCTCTGTTTTTTACCCAATTTGTATAAAAACGTTGGTAACTGTGTTCTCATTTGTCGTAGGTAACCAATTTGTAATGCAAATCTTATGAAGAACACTAAATAGAGAAGAAAGATGGGTAGCTTTAAAATGGTCACTCCAAACAAAAACCCTCCCACCAGTCAGAAAGCTAGCTAGGGCATTAGGTTTGACATCCAAACACTCATCTTCGACACTAGGGAGACCAAAGGATTTGTTGATAATGGAGGGATTAAAATCATAAATTTTTCCCCTCACAAAAATCTTTCCATAATGAGGAGTGCTCCTATCGTCTATGACCTCCCTTAGATGAGCAAAAAAGTTCTTAACAACGCTTTCGACATAAACTGAAACTTTCGTAAAAGTTGGCAAAAAATTTCTATCCTCAAGAAATTGATAAACCCCTAGACTCTTGAACTGGGCCACATTAATGTTTCTTTCATACAAAATTCTCTTATCCAAGTCTTGAACCCACTTATCCAAGTTGAATTCACAATAAAACTCGTCCGAGAGAAATGGCAGTTCATAATATCCGAATGACTCAAAATCAGATTTAGATTCTTGAGAATGAGTAGGGGTTACCTCAGGCCATGATATGGGAGAGTAAGAAGGAGAGCTTGACTGTGGTTTTGACTTGGCTGCTGGTGTTATCTCAGGTGTTGCCATTGGATTTGCAACACTTGGGGCGACACCTTTCTGAATTTTCTGTCTCTTTGCCACCCTGAACTGAGCTTGGGCTAGGGTCTCTTCATCTTCGAGCCAGGCTTCCTCATCATCATCAGAAGTGGACGAAGGCTCCTTGGTAGCATTGAAAATTGGGTCTGAACCTTTCTCGGATGAAATCCCAAGAGACGAGCTTGAGTCATCTTCAACCTCAACTGGATCATCAGCTGTGTTTGAAGGAATTTTAGACCTAAACAAAGTCTTAACCCTCTCTGATTGTCGATGAACTCCAGCCCTAACTTACGAAGAGGCATCAAGAACCTTTCTTTTTTTGGTTTTCTTTTGAGATGCAAAAGTAAGCTCAACCGAATGAGTAGCATCATGAAGGCTCATGGGAGTGGGAATTGGAAGAGGGTTGTAAACAATAATGTCTAGACTTGGGGAAGTTGACGATGTTGCAGAAAGTGTCGCCGGAGAGGTTTCCATTGGAATGGCGACATTTGAAGCGAGACTAGAGGGAGAAAGAGGTGAAATATCCATGGGAGAAATGATTTGAGGCGATTTTGAGGGGCTAGCCATAGATAATCGATGGGAAGATGACGAACAGAGGAGAAGGGTTTAATGGCTAGAGAGAGGGACGATTAGAGAGAGAGAGAGGGACGGTGAGGGAGAGGGCTTTAGAGAGGGGAGTAATTTAAGTTGATTTGACACATTAAAATCCACTTAAACCCTTATCTCAACAAACCACAATAACAGTTTATCCGGCCATTTAAAAAAATGTATTTTTTTAATATATAATAACTTAAAATAAATTTAGAAATATCCTTAAAATTTTTGTTTTTCAAAATTCAAAAGAAAATGAACTTTACAAAATAGATATTTCGAAATTACATTTAGTTAGTGAAATATTTTTTTTAAAAATCTTTTAACTTTCACAAACTCTAAATATATGAAAATAGACTTTTGAAAATTTAAAATTTAATTAACAAAAATAAAAAGATGAAATAAAAAAATAATGTAGCATCTACTAATGTGTTGCTAGCAATATTGTGTAACACAAAAAGACAACATTTTAAATAAAATCCCCTTGACATTTTTTCAACTTATATAACTTATCATTTCTTAGGCAATTTTAATCAAACTTTACACTCCTTTTATTTACAAGGAAGCATCGTAGTAGCGGGCTCCGTGCCCCGAGTTTTTTTTAAAGTGTAAAGTTATATGTAGTAAATTGTATACCTTTCAAGTAGGGTACACTGTAGTAGTGAGCTCCATGTCCCTAATACTTAGTATAAAACAGATACATTATACTCCCGTTTTGGCAAGGAAGCATCGTCGAAGCGAACGCCGTGCCCCGAGTTACCTTGGGAGTATTTTAACAAGCTTTACCTTTTTCAATATCAACAACTACATAAGTGACTTTGTCACTTTAAGCATAAAGGGGTATTTTATCAAAAATGTTATCCTTAAGTATATACACATACTAGAACAAAATTGTCAGTAAATGCCACCCATTGGGTTTAAACTATACTCCATCTGTCCCGCTACAAAGTTTACAGTTACTATTTGCACGCAAATTAAGGAAAACGTTAGGAGAGTAAGTGTTGTGAGTATGAAAAGTGAGGTTGGAGAAAGAAAGTGAGGTAGAAAATAGTGAGTTGATTGGTGTTGTGAGTATAAAAGTAAAGTAGGAAAGAGAATTAGTGGGTGGAATATTAAAGATTCTTTGCCATTTTAGGAAGTGTGAAGTTTGTAATGGGACACCCAATGAGGAAAGTGTGCAGCTTGTAGCGAGACGGAGGGAGTATATATATAATTTTTTTTATTAAATATACAACAAAACTCAGTGTTGCTGTCAGTGTTGGCAACACAAACGGCAACACTTGAAACAACAAATTTATAGAAAACACAAACCAAGAGATTTTTTTGAACTTGAAAATCTCTCATGGTCCAGGGCTTTAGTCAAAATATCAGCAAGTTGATGTTCGGTATCAATATGCTCTATTTGAATTAAGTCATTTTATACTAAATCTCTCAAAATAAAGTGATGGCAGATATCTATATGTTTAGTGCGAGAGTGTTGTACAGGGTTTTTGGAAATATTTATGGTACTCAAATTGTCACAATACATGGTCAAGATATTACTATCAAGACCATAGTCGTCAAGCATATGTTTTAACCATATTAACTGTGAACAAAAACTCCCAGCTGCTACATACTCAGATTCAGCAGTCGAGAGTGAGAGAGACACAGTTTTGCTTGCGACTGTACCACTACACAAGGTTATTATCCAAGAAAAAACAACCCTCACTAGTGCTTTTTCTATCATCTATATCCCCTGCCCAATCAGAGTCACTAAAACCAACCAAGTTGGTATTAGTGTCTTTGGTGAATCAGATTCCTAATTCACTAGTCCCGAACACATATTTAATGATTTTTTTGACAGCATTTAGGTGAGAAATTTTAGGAGCAGACTGATATCTAGCACACACACCTACAATGAATATAATATCGGGACGACTGACAGTAAGATAAAGAAGAATACCTATCATGGATCTATACAGAGTTGGGTCAACATCCTCCCCTGCCTGATATTTGGCTACCTTAAGGGATGTTCCCATTGGTATTTTTGAGCTCTTTGCACTCTCCAATTCAAATCTTTTCACCAGACTTTTTGCATACTTGCTCTGAGAGATAAAGATTCCATCATCTGACTGTTTTACCTGCAATCCTAAGAAATAATTAAGTTCACCTATCATGCTCATCTCGAAAGTTGATGTCATTGCCTCCACAAAATTTTGCAAACAATTTTTAGATGTGGATCCATAAACAATATCATCAACATAGATTTGAGCTATGACAAGTTCTTTATTTTCTCTTAGAATAAACAATGTCCTATCGGCTTTGCCCCTAACAAATTCATATTCAAGAAGAAAACTTGTAAGACGCCCATACCATGCACGAGGAGCTTGTTTCAAGCCATATAAGGCTTTATCAAGTCTGTATACATGATCTGGGTGGAATGGGTCTTCAAACCCTTTAGGTTGCTCAACATAAATTTCTTTATCTAAGTACCCATTCAAGAAGGCCGCTTTAACATCCATTTGGTGTAATGTGATTTTAAGGTAGCAAGCTATAGCTAGAAGAAGTCTTATTGACTCAATTCTAGCCCAGGTGCAAAGGTCTCATCAAAGTCAATTTCTTCCACTTGTGTATAGCCTTGAGCCATAAGACGGGCTTTATTACGAACAATGTTACCCAATTCATCAGATTTGTTTTTGTATATTCATTTAGTTCCAATTATATTAGTATATAAAGGACGTGGAACTAAACACCAAACCTCATTCCGGGTAAATTGTTCAAGCTCTTCTTGTATGGCTTGTATCCATAAATTATCCTTTAAAGCCTCAATCACATTTTTAGGCTCAAGAGTAGAAATGAAACAAGAGTGTTTTACCTTGGAGTATGTGGAGGACATACACACATACCTTACCATATCTCTATAGTCAACTGGCTCCTTATTTCTTGTTAGAACCACCCCTTCATTAACATCACCAATTGCCTGAGTAATGGGATGATAATTTCTAATTCGTGCTGGGGGGTCTCTCCTGCCTTGATGGTACACCAATCCATCTTCTTCTTCCGAGTCACTACTTTCAGCATTTCCAGCTACTGTTCTGTCCTCCTGTGTTGCCTCATGTGTTGCCGTTTCAGGGGCAACACCTAAATCTGTGGCTGTACTGGTTGAACCAGTTTCTATTCCAGCCCGTTGTTCAACTTCTTTCCAGCAATGTCAGAGGTATATCTTCGGCTGGTTCACTTGTGGCACTCAAATAATCGTTAAATTCAATATTTACCAATTCTTGAATCACCTTTAACCTCAAATTATATACTCGATAAGCATGACTATTTTTTTGAATCTAGTTTTCCTAAGTATTCCCGGTCATTTAAAATATAACACAAACACCCAAAAACGTGGAAATTGTGAACGGTAGGTTTTTTACCATTTAAAATCTCATAGGGTGTCATAGTTATACCGGGTCTTAAGAAAACTCTATTCATAGTGTGACATGTTGTGTTTAATGCTTCGGCCCAAAACCCTTTAGAAATATTTCTAGCAATTAGCATAACACGAGCCATCTCCAACAAAGTCCTATTTTTCCTTTCAGCAACACCTATTTGTTGTGGTATTTTGGGTGCTGAAAATTCATGGTGTATCCCCTTTTTACTACAAAATGTAGAGAAAGAGATGTTTTCAAACTCTCTACCATGATCTGACCTTATTCGAAAAATAGGTGAACAAAACATGTTTTTGATTTTGGATAATAAGTGTTTAAATTTATCAAAAATTTCAGATTTTTCTCTTAAAAAATAGACCCATGAAAACCTAGAAAAATCATCAAATATAACATAAACATACGTCTTACCTCCCAAGCTTTCTACCTTAATAGGACCCATCAAGTCCATATGTAAAACCTGAAAGCAATGTGTTGTTCCTGAGTGTTACTCATTGTGTTGTCCAACACTGTGAGCAACACGAGTCTGCTTACCTTTTTGACAGTCACCACACAACATGGTGTCTTTGAGGTTTAACTTAGGGACACCTTTGACCGCATTGAGTTTGATAATCTTCTCAAGATTCTTATAATGAGAATGACCTAACTTTTGATGCCATAATCGTATGTCATCAAGTTTTGTAAAATTGCACACTTGTTTATTACCAACAAGGTAGCAATTATCACTCGATCTTGTTCCAGTCATGACACAAAAGTTAGTATTATCAAACAATTCACATGTATTTTTATTGAAGGAGGAAAACCAACGACATCAAGAGTTCCTTTTCCTATGATGTCACTCTTGCCTCCACCTCCATAGGTTACTGAGCCTCCTTGAATTGGTTGGTATTCCGTTAAGAATGATCTTGTTCCTGTCATGTGACGTGAACAACCACTATCAAAGTACCAAGAACCTGAAATGTTAGTCCTTAAAGTAGTGTACACAACATAACATTTCAATTTTTCTTTGGGTAACCAAGCCTTTTTTGCAAATCTGAACTTCTGTCCACCAGTGTTGTCTCGAGTGTTGTCCTGAGATTTTGACGACACTTGAGGCAACACTTGCAAACTGGACATTTTCTTTTGAAGAATAAAACAATCTGATTTTTTATGTCCAGGTTTGTGACAATATTCACACTCAATGGTTTGACCATAAGTATCACTAGAAGTATTACCCTTTTCCTTGACTTGTTCTTTTACAATATGAGTTTTAGTTTCAACATCAAACAAGGAAGAAGTAATATTTTCTAGTGATTCTTGGAACCCAAGACCAACATTAAGAGGCTTACTCAAGTTGAGTATTTCATCCAATTTGGATGAACTCGTGTTGAGTTTTTTGAAGGTTGATTCGGCTAGTTTGAGTTTGGCCTTGATTTTATCAAGATCCGAATCCTTCCTAGTGAGTTGAACCTCTAGCCGAGTCAAGGAGTCTTTAAGATCATGATTTTTCTTTATCAAGAATATCACCATCTTATTCTCCTTTTTCCATTCTACTAGGAGAGACTCATAGAAACTTTTTAATTCATTAATAAGCTCTACATTGTCAAGCTCATCCTCTAATGACTCATCAGTATTAAAGTTAACAGAACTATGAAACCATATATCATTAGAAGGATTTAATGAATCATACCTACTGAGTGTCGTGTCAAGTGTTGCCAATTTCTGGATGACACTTGAGGCAACACTTCCTGAAGAAGACACAAGTGTTGTGTCAGGTGTTATCATATTTTGGACAGCACTTGAGGCAACACCTTCTGTCGAAGGCAGCTCCTCTACCGTGGCCAACATAACCACTTGCTCGACCTTTTCATCTTTCTCCTTTCCTTCCTCCTCTCCATTACTAAGAGACACCCACATATTTTTGCCCGCCTTTCTCAAGGTATTAGCACATTCATTAGAATAATGACCCCAACCGGAGCAAGCGTGACATTAAATAGATTCAATGTGTTTGGGGTCGGACTGGGACTTTTCCGAGGATACATGTCTTAGTGAGGTGTCTTTTTGGTTCGGAGGAGAGACTCTTCTTGGCACAAAACTAGGCGTTTTGGATGGTTGGTCCTTAGCTTTAACCTACACATTGTTAAATTTCCTAAGCATAAAATTGTATTTCTTTGCAAGTAAAGCTACACTAGTATTCTCATCTAACTCCTCGAAGGCTTCATCTTCATCATCCACACATGTGTCCGAAGATTCGACTTTTAAGGCAATATTTTTGCCTTTTGAAGCCTCGGTTTGCTCATTGAGATTCATTTCAAATTTTTTCAAAATGCTCATCAAGGAGTTAATATCCATAGTTGAAAGATTATGGGCCTCTTCAATGGCCGAAAATTTAATATTAAAATATTCGGGAAGAGTACGAATGGCTTTTGAAACAAGTTGTTTATTTGTAAAAGGTTCTCCAAATACTTGACAAGCATTTGAAATATCAATCAACAATAAGAAGTAATATCTTCGTTTTCACCTATTCTTAATCTTTCAAATTTACTAGTAAGACCTCTAAACTTTGTTTCTCGGACACTACCATCTCCTTCACAAAATCTTTGTAAAGTATTCCAAACATCTTTTGCAGTGTGACTATTTTGAATGAGTTTAAACATATGCATGTTAACCCATTCATAGATAGCATTTAGTGCCTTTTCATTGAAACTAGCAATATTATTTTCTCAATTGTCCATTTCGATTCAGGTTTGACTTGAACGTCACCATCTTCATCTGGAAGGAGTAAAGGAAGAGCATAACCATTTAAAACAGATCGCCAAGCTCGATGATCAGTTGATTTGATATGCGAGCGAAGACGAATCTTCCAATAACCATAATTTGATCCATCTAAAATCGGTAACCTCTTTTGATTAGGGTAAGCATGATCATAAGCCATGACAAAAGGATCAAAACACTTAGTATATCAAGTGCTA
Source organism: Adenophora triphylla var. japonica (assembly GCA_022495995.1). NCBI lineage: Eukaryota > Viridiplantae > Streptophyta > Magnoliopsida > Asterales > Campanulaceae > Adenophora > Adenophora triphylla. Next base: position 207,316 of record JAFEMH010003411.1, read on the forward strand.
GGCTCAGATACCAATTGAAATTGTCTAAGGCTTAGCAAAGTGAGGCGAAACTCACAAATGTTGTCCTTAGTGTCGGCAATACTAACCATAACACACACCAATTTGAAAACAACAAATAATAGAAATAAATCTAATTGCAGCGGAAGTAAATAAAGATAGACAAGAATTACATTTTTATCAAGTTATATAAATATATAACTTGATGGATGCCAGGAGGGAAAGACCTTTCTATATATAAAGATTTAAATACAAGGTTGAAAAGTTTCCTTAATGATAAATAATCATTAACTGAAGGAACAACAGATATAGAACTCTCTCTGAATACTAACACTCAAAACCTCACGAAAATATAAAGATATATGTGAAACTCTCGAGTGTTGGACAAAGTGTTGCCAACACTAAATGGCGACACTGAAGAGCAGAATTCTTTCTTGTGCAGATTTGTGTCTTCTGAATTGGATGATCACTAAAGCTGATTGAGTGCACTATATATAGGCCTCCAAAACTTGGAGCCTACTCAAAATAACCAGCTAAACAGCCTTGAGGTTGTTTCCTCATTTTTAGCTCCATTCGCCCCATTTGTAGAAGACTTGGTCTTCATGGCTTCTCATGCTTGTACACCTCTGATGTAGATACCTTGTGAAGCGCCCCCAACCGTGAACCTACTTGGCCACACGCCGGGACACGCTCTGAAGACGCCATTTAAAAAAAACTTTCGAAATGTCCTTTCCAAATATGTCATTTTCAAAACCTGCTTAACATTAAGAAAACTTCCTAACATACCATTAAAGGTAAAACCATTCAACTTTTAAAACTAACTCACACCACTTTCACACCATTTACAAACCACACACACAACTTATTTACAAACCAAGGAACATAGTTCCCAAATTAAAAAAATATTTACAAAGCCTTTAAAAGTTGCAAAATAAAGACAACATGTTAAAGTCTCGGAATGCTACTCAAGGTTATACATTTACATAATGTATCCCTACTTAATACCTTCCTCAACAAAATCCCCACTAGGCGCCCTCTCGGTGCTCTCAACGTGCCCTAGCCCCTGGCTCGACTCTATCTAAGAAAACAATAAAAGGACGGGGTGAGAAAAATTTCAGCAAGTTATTATATATGCAACAATATGATATGCAATCACATTAGGAAGCATATAACAACAAATCATCATATATATATATATATATATATATATATATATATATATATATATATATCACATTCTTATCAATACCAAGAAACATATATGCATATAACACATAAGTGCAATAATGTAACACTTAGAAGGATACTGAGCCAAGGTTTTATCCTCAAAAGGATATCATGATCCGATCAGCAACAGCAGCCGAAGAAGCAGTTCCGGAACCCAATCACGGTAACAACAAACGGGACTATGCCAAAATGTCATACCCAATAGTGCAGATAGACTGCCCTTGAGCTAGTTCACTACCCCCAAACCATGGCCAATGGCAGGGAAAACAGGGAACCAGTGTATGGATTATAACGAACTCGGCTCGGGTGCCATTATAATCCCATAACACTGCCCAACAAACAAGTACCAGCTGGACTTTCAAATATAAGCACAGTAATAACTACTTGCTTAAACAACCAATGTATGATTCCAAAGTAGGGAACCATACAAGTAAAGCATATCAAAATGATAGCAACATGATAACAAGTATCAATTAAAAGTAGCACTAAGGCTAAACCATCCTTGAACCAATTCAATGAACTTAGGATTCCAAAGTAGGGAACCCTAATCCAACACATCATAAAGATGTCAAACAAATGTAAAATGTGCAACACATAAGGTCTACACACTTATAATAGTCATTCAAGGATGTATCAACAATGGTATAATGATATTAAACAAGTTAGGTTCAATGGTTCCAACCTACTTTAACCAATCATTTAAACATCTTCCAATTATCACAATTGGTATGTTAATACATCATTTTGTTGTTCATACATTGTACTTTGATTGTAGTGTTCAATTGGTTGAAAGATAGGTTATAAAATTGAACATACATAGCTTTGAAAACAATTCCACAAAACTGGCCAGGGCACGACTCGTGCCCCAGGGCACGACTCGTGACCCTTTTACACCCCCTCTGATACAGTCGTCCAAGCTAAGGCACGACTGGGCACGACTGATAGGCACGACTCGTGCCCTCAGCAGAAACTTCAGAAACAGAGCTGTAACTTCTGCCAACTCAAATGAACTTTTATCACTTCATTTTGCCAACTTAAACAACCATTTCAAACTCCAACTTCAGTTCCATGCATCCCAAAATGACCTCAACTCTTTTCAAACACCCAAAGCCATTCTCTTTCCATTTCAACACACACCCAAAACCATTTTCCATTTACCCAAAACCAAACTCACTATTTCCACCCACACCAAAACCATTCCCAAGTTAGTCAAAACCAATTTTCACCATTCCTTAACTCAAGAAATGATCCAAAATTCCCTTCCACCATTTAAACAACAACAAAATCAATTATAACACTAAATGAACATACAATTAAATAAAAATATAATAACTTACTTGAAATTAATTTAAAAACTTGAAAACTCTAATCGGATGGAAATGTGCTCCTTCTTCTCCCGAACACAACGAAACGAACAGATCGTTCAAAGGATTTTTCTTGATTAAATGGGAGATTTTTAAGTAGAAAGGTTAGGTTTTGGTTTTTAGGACCATGGATTTGAGCTGAGGGAATTGTTCTTGTTAAATGATGAAGCTTCTCAAATTTTGCCATGGATAAATATAACTAGTTACACCTAAGCTCCTTCAACTATCAAACACTCCAACAACTAAAATCCTTAAGTTATACTCTTTACACTCAAGCACCTCAAGGATTATAATAATTTACTAATAATTTTCAAAAGTTACCATTTTAACTACATACTACTAATATTTCCAATAAGACATTAAATAATTATTTTTTTAATTTATTAACATTCTAATATATCATATATTTTATAAAAATGCTTACTAACACATAATTGATATCAATCAAATGCAACACATATAATTGAATGAAATGCACTCCAAATATATACTTAAGCATGACTCAAAATAGAACCTAGGATTAGGGTCGTGACACCTTGTACTCTACCTTTAACTCCCCTTGAATAGCTAACCAATAACTCTATTACTTGGTCACCAATTTTACATATAAACAATGTGTTTATATGCAAATTTTCTTCATCACTTCGAAGTTCACGCTTGGGCATCTTCTGTTGACCTGTTCAAGCTCACAAATAGCAGACTAACAACTGATATATAAACATTAATTTACACGTTATTATTTGTGAAAAATACAGTAACTATTCTGGTGTTGCCAAATCCCAAATGGCAACACTGGTTTGTGACACAAGGGACAACACACATGGAAACACATGTTCTAAGATTTACATAATCTTAAACTGTGATGAACAGGAAATAACTTGATTCATTTTAAAGTATAATTCATATAATTCCTTATATGTCACGATTAAGTTGCATACGTACTCCAATCCTTCCACCATATTCATTGAGAACAACAACCATGTGCACCTTCCTGACACGAAATTCTCTAAGAAGATTCCAGAGTGACATTGAATCTGCATTAATAATGACAACCTTTTAACGGCGTGAATCATCAATAGAGAGACAAAAAAATTGTATTCAGAAAACAACAGTATGTTCTACTATGTCATACTCAAATAAAATATGGAAAAACACATGTACTAAAAGAGATCTTAAAACAGATTGAATCAGATAACTGAGAACTGGAGCTGTAATAGAGTAAATTTTTTTGTTTCCTACTTCTCCTAGGTTTTATACATCTACTGAACCCTGCTATGCTCCTAGCTTCTCCCTCATTTTTATCTGAACAATGCTTAGGGGATACTGAGTAGAAAAACTCATTTTCTTGAACAGTTGATGTATTAAAAAATAAATTATTTGATATTAAAATTACCAGGCACAAAATATACAGGCTTGTGAGCCATATCTCCCGCAGTAGAACTTTCAAGTAGTTCACCCTTCAAAAATGAACAGAATATAATTTTGCACATGAGTTTTGTGCATAATTAGAAGCAATATAGAAAAGAAAATCAAGAATACTGAAATTGTCTATGGCCAGTTTGCAAGTGTTATCAAAAAGGTTGATAGCACAACTGATAACACTTACGATAACACACACAACAAAGTATAAAAACCGTATGTAAAACAAAGCAAACAGTTTATAAAACACAATAGTTTTGCAGCGGAATATAATATAAACACAAGAATTAATTTTTCTCAAGTTATATAAATATATAACTTGAGGATGCCTAAACGGCGAAGACTTTATATTCACTATATGAGATGATTGCAAAGCCAAGTTGTTGTTCCCTATCTATATATCAATGTAAGAACTAGGAACTAAGATCAATCACAAAGTTCTATCCTAGCCATGACACAATCAAGTCCCAAGACGTTGAAGGTGGAAATAATTTGTGGGAGGAAGAACACAAAGAGCCGAGGAGTAATTGATCTTTTCTTGTGCAAGTGTGTGTGTGATGCTCGACATATTATGCTTGTCTATACCCTTGCTATTTATAGCCTTCAAATACTTGGAGGCTACTCTTGATTTAACAGCCTTGAACTGGATCGGATGGAGTGAAGATGTTGTTAGGTTTGTTGAGCTAAAGACTTGGTCAATTTCCTTGAATGTAGCAACCGTTTTGCTTAGTGCCCAAGTCCTTAGCATTAACTCCTTATACCCACGAGCTCTCTTGTGTTGTACTCTCTTGTTTGTCCATCAACCTCAGCGTTGAACAAGTCTTCCTACGTGTTCTCCTTTAGCTATTACGAGTTATGCATAAATCTCCATTTATGCATAATTCTCCCATTGACTCGTTCCACCACTTTTGTAGCTCTAACTTCTCATGGTCATTTATCTGTACATTGTACTAACCACACATATATTTTACAAGTATAGATTATACAAATATTCAATATAACCTATGTAAGAAATGTCCAACTAATAAAGTCAGACGTGTTGGGTAACACCTTAAAAGTGCTATCACTACTTGTGTTAACACCTACGTCTGATAACACTTAGAGAGTGTTGGCAGCACTTGTGGTAACACCATCAAGCTGTACTTACAAACTCCCCCATAGTTGTATATTTCTTGCATTTCTTTACAAACACCAAGGTGCTTATACCTGCAAAAATTGTTAGCCAAATAACCATTCTCAACATATGTCAATACTTAACTCCCCCTTAATAAAAGAGCTAACTATCATTGATCAAACTTGATCTAATTATTCAAACCAAAATTTGATCAAACTCGAATTTTAATAACTAGTTTAAAACGTCTAAACTACCAAACAATATCTCAAGTTTAAACAAACCATAAAAACAATGCAAAGCATTGTCAAAGTTAACAACCACATACCAAATTTAAAACACAAATTAAATTGTTTTTGATGCACCATAAAAAAGATTATTTCAAGGACATACCATCCACCAAAAAATGATTCCACCTGCAATACCACATTAGTCTTCCTCTTCCTTTTCCTCTTCCTCTTCCTCTGTTTCTTCCTCAGCTTGAATTTCTTGAGTATGACCAGCCCCAGCACCTTTGGCAGCACTTGCAGCAGCACCATCTGCTCCCCCTGTTTGTGAAGAAATATGAGAAATAAATTCCAGAGTATCTGTCTGAACCTGAAGCCAGCCATTAATATTGCTTTCAACAACAGGCATAAGCTTGTGAAGGAACTGAAGTACCATAGTTTTTCTGATCATAGTTGAAGTGTTGCCAGAAGTGTTGATGGCACTTCCAGGCACACTTTCAGCTGCTGGGGTTGGAGTAGATCTAGGGGTGTTCGCGGGCCCAAAGCCCGCGGGCTTTGGCAAAGCCCGGTATGAGCCCATTTAGTTGCGGGCTTCAATTTAAAAGGCACAACATAGCGGGTATTTAGCGGGCTCAAATTAATGGGATTTAGCGGGCTTTAAGAGGGCATTTAGCGGGCTCGGGCTTGACGGGCCCAAATTTAAAATTATAAATTTCAACTTCAAGATCAAAAGAATTGCCATAAAGTTGAATTGGACAACATTAATTCAGACTTTTATGTTTCTTTGCCTCCTGAAAATAGCTTAAATGGCAAAATGTTGTTACTGCAGAAGTTGCTTATGCATTTGTGTTTCGAGAAGCTATCAAGTCCTCTGTGGCAGATGGCTCTTCTTTAAAGCGAAAAGCAGGTATTTTCTTAAACAGTGTGAGTTTTGGAAATATCATTGATAGTTTATATTTTCCTAACTTACCATTGCCCACACTTGCGTTTTCATCAGATAAATACATTCTGTTACTTTCTTTCAATTAATAGTTTGCTTTATATGCTCACTCCAATTAAACTTGAGATTGTTTGTCTTGGGCCTCTTTGCTATTTCCTTGGTGCTTTACTGCTTCCTTGGATGTATTCTTGCATTGATATCTCATGTACTCTCTGCTTAAATTTATCTCAACACCTTGTAATTATCATGCGTACATCTCTCTAGCATAATTGGGATTAACTGACTGCGGACTAACTGACTGAAGTAAATTAAAATCTGTAAGTAAATGGCTAAATGCATAATTGGGATTTTACGTCTTTTGGGGGTTACGGGCCGGGCCGGGTCTAACGGGCCGAAAACTATGAAAGCCCTATCTCAGCCCAAATCACGCGGGCTTTTAAGTAGTCAAGCCCAGCAGGGTTGAAAACCTTGCGGGCACGGGCCATGCGGGCACGGGGGGCTTCGCGGGCCGATGGGCGGGTTTGCACACCCCTAAGTAGATCTAACAGGAGTAGAACCTGACCCACTGGCAATCTGAGTCTTAACCCAAGGCAAATCACAAACCCTATTTCCCTTTTTTAGTTGATGATCAATAGCATAATATTCAGGCCCGTGGAAAATACATCTGAGGCCTCAACTGGAAGGAATTGGAATTTTAGTACATTAAAAATGAGGGAAGGATAAGGGAAGTAGGAAGGGTCCTTTTTCTTTGGCCAGGAAGCAAGGTGTTTGAACACTAATTTCCCAAAATTGATTCTTTGCCTTTTCCCTAGTTTATACAACACCCTAGCTTGCTCCATCATAAGATATTGTTCATTTTTAGTTGGGAGCCAGTTAAAAATGCACAACTTGTGCAACACAAAATAGAGTGAAGTAAGTCTAGAGGCTAGAAACTTAATCTTGGGGTCCACTGGCCACTTGTTCTCTTTGTTGTTGGTAAGAAACTTTGCCATAACATTCCTATTGGCACACAAATTCTCATCATCCAAGTTTGGTAAGACTAAAGCCTTGTTTATCATGGCAGGAGTAAAGCTACAGATTCTGTCCCTAACAAAAACTTTACCAAAATGAGGTGAACCCTCATTATCAAGATTGGGATTGAGGTTGGCTCAAAAGTTTTGAATAATGCTCTCAACAAATGGATGAGTATTGGGAACCAAAAACTTTCTATCAGAAAGGAACTCAAACACACCATTCTGTTTGAGATCCTCAACATCTATATTCGTTTTCACTAAAAGTGGCTTCTTGCTATGAGTTAACCAAAATGACATATTTTCTTCCCTATGAAATTCTAGGGTTAAATGGGGCTTAGGGAAGGCCTCATCATCATCAATATCAGCATTCACAGTAAGCTCATCACTTGGGGAATCAGAATGTTCAGGAAAGTGAGAATGTACCTCATGAGTTGGTATGTTGGGCTGAACAGAGGAAGGCGTTACATGAGGTGTTGCTATAGGTTTGGTAACACTTTTGATAGCACTCTGTTTTTCTTTCTTCCTGAAGAGCTTCACTTTTTCTGCAGCTAGGGTTTCACCTTCATCCTCAAGCCACTTCTCAAGGCTGTCTTCTGAAGGCTCCTTTTCTTCTTTGTAGTCTTCATCAGAAACGTGAGCTGAAGAGAGATTGAGAGAGTCTTCAAAAAATTCAACGGGATTAGAGGAGGTATTCGACTTCCCTTTGCTAAATGCAGCCCTTAGTCTGTTGAAGCTTCATTTTGGTGGTCTTTGGGGAGGCATTAGAGCTTTCATTTTCTTCTTCTTTTCCTTGGCAACTGGTACATTGGGTTAAGAAGGAGACACTTTTGGAGATAGCGAGGCTTGAGGGAACGGAAATGGCCGGACAATGTCTAGGGCAAGGTTTGGAGAAGAAACAGGGGTAAACCTAGGTGAAACCTCCATAGGCGAGGTAACCCTTGAGGTAGCACGAGAGGTAGCACCCGGTGAAATCTCCATGGGCGTGGAACTCTTGGTAGGTGACGACATTGTTGAAATTTTTGGAGAAGAAGAAGTGATCAGAGAAGAGGGTTTTGAAGGCTTTGGGAGTAGAGAGAGAAACGGATGAGAGAGGGAGAGAGAGAGAGAGAGAGAGATTAAAAAGGGAAAATAACAAGAAAATGGGATATTTATCCAAATTTAGGGGGTTGATCAACAATGGACTCTAAAAAGAACCTAACTCCCTATTTTCTAGCAAATGATCCCCAAATTAAATACACAACTACCCCACATTTAAATTCAAAATCGGTTTTTAACCTCATTTTTTAATTTTTTTTTTTAAATATAAGAAAAAGAGATAAAAATAAAGTTACGTAATTATCTCCTTCAAATTCGAATTTAAATAAGTCATCCAAAATTTTTAGGAATATAAGTTACTCACTTTGATTTATCAAGATAAAACGAATTAGTTAAAAACTTTTTGAAATTCAAAAACTTTAAAAATTTCTGATTTTCAAAATTTAAATAACTAAATTCAAAAATAAAGAATAAAAAATAAAAAATTAATGTGGCACATACTACTAGCAATAATGGTAATACAAAAGTTAACACATGAATCAAAATAACCTTTTGAAAATTTTCTTCATTTTTAAGCACTTGAGACATAACAAGTCTTATTTTCAAGTATTTGAGGCATAACTATGCTCATTTTCAAGCATTTGAGGCATAACAAGCCTCCTTTTAAGCAACTTAGACATACAAATGTCTTTAAGTTTTTATTACTTCATAAACAAGGAAGTATCATAGTAACGAGCTCCGTGCCCCGAGTTCTTTTGAAGTATAAAGACTTTAGTAAATTGTATCTTTCAAGTAGGATACATTGTAGTAGCGAACTTCATGTTCCTAATACTTAGTACAATTCCACTATAGATTATTCCCGTTTGGCAAGAGAACGTCGTCGCAGCGAACGCAGTGTCCCAAGTTACTAAAGGAATAATACAAGTGCTTTTTGCCTTTTATCAAGTCACTTTTGAGATTGAAGGGTATTTTGACTAAACATGCTAACCTAAGATTTTAACCTACTAGAACAAAAAGGTCATCATGTGCCCCCATCAGGGCTTAAACAAAAGAAAAGTATATATATATATATATATATATATATATATATATATATATATATATATATATTCAGAATCACAGTGTTACCAAAAGTGTTAACAACACTTGGGGTATCACCATGAACCAGAGATTTTCTAAAATAAAATAATAAAAGAAACAAAAATTAATGAAACATAATATACAACAAAATAATCCAGGAGTTTTTAAACGAAACAAAAACCAAGAGATTTTTTTCAAACTAGAAAATCTCCCATGGTTAAAAACTTGAATTAAAAACTCATCTTTTAATTCATTAACAACCCTTTTAGATTCAAGTTTAGATACAAAACAAGAGTGATTTACCTTAACATATTTTACCATGTCTCGATAATTTACCGGTTTCTTGTGTCTTTTTTGTATCCCATCGTTCAAATCCCCGATAACTTGACTTATAGGATGACATTTTTGAATTCTCAAAGGGGGATCCAGCTCCATTGGAGTTCTCATCATCTTCATTTTCTGCACTTGGACTGATTTATGGTGTTGTCTCTAGTGTTGACGTATCAATGACAACACTTGGTCCAACACCAGACTCAACATTTAAGGTAACCCTTTCTCCAGAAACTTCTTCAAGTTGTTCTACCCATATTATAGGAGTGTCTACAACTGATTCACCTGCAATGCTAGCCAAATCATCAAACAAAATATTTGTATACTCTTAAATTTAGCTAAATGATTTCGATCATTCAATATGAAACAAACACACCCAAAAACATGGAAGTAATGAACATTAGGTTTCTTCCCATTCAAAGTCTCATAGGGTGTCATTGTTGTACCAGGTTTTAAAAAACTCTATTAGAAATGTGACAATCTGTATTCAACGCTTCAGCCCAAAATCTTTTCGAAATACTTTTGGAAAACATCATAACATGGGCCATTTTTAGTAAGATCCTATTTTTTTTTCGACCACCCAATTTCGTTGGAACATTTTAGAGGTCGAAAATTTATGGTGAATTCCCTTTTTCTCACAAAAAGTAGAAAAGAAAACATTATCAAATTCGTTTCCTTGATCAGATCTTATACGAAAAATAGGTGAGCAAAACATATTTTTTATTTTGGAATGTAAGAATTTAAACTTATCAAAAGTTTCACATTTTTCTTCTAAAAATTAGATCCAAGTAAATCTAGAAAAATCATCCACAATGACATAAGAATACCTATTAGCTCTCATGCTATCTACCTCAATTGGACCCATCAAGTCCATATGCAAAAGTTGAAAACAATGTGTTGTTCCAAAGTGTTGCTCTTGGTGTTGGGCAACACTGTGGGTAACACATATTTGTTTACTTTTAAGGCAATTCCCACACACAAATTTATCTTTAAAATTCAATTTGGGAATTCCTTTAATAGCATCAAAGCTAAACAGTTTCCCCAAATTTCTATAATGGAGATGTCCCAATTTTTGATGCCACAAAAGTGTGTCATTGTGATCATGTGTATCCGCGAGCGCCGATTTTCTTAAAATAAATAAAATTTCTTTTGAGTTGCCCGACAAGACCTTTTGTTTGTTTTTGAAAGTTTCGAAAAAATCTTTATCGGACCTTTTAAAGAAAACCATTTTCGGAGTCGCCACACCGTTTTTTGTTTAAGGGTCAAAACTTTGAAAAATACCCTAAATTAGAGAAAATGGGTTCGGAGGTCACGTTACACTCTGGGAAGAATGTTGGTGTTCACCCAAAATGCCTCGTACGACGAGTCTTCCTCACTTGAAACCTTTTTTTTTTGTGTGTGTGTGTGTATTTAAAGGGACTTTTCTAAAAATAACTAAGATTATAAGGACTGAACTGAAAAACAGTTTGAAAACAGCGGTTAAACTGGAAAAAACAGAAAATTTGAGGGACTGTTTGCAGATGACAGTGTCATCCGCGTGGACAAGATTGCAGTGCAATCTTATCCGCGCAGATAGGGCTGCAGTCTCCATATTTTACAGTTTCCAGTTTAGTCACTGTAATTTCCAGAAAGTTAACTGAATTTACAGGACTTAACTGAAATTGTAACTAAAAGTCAGAAAGCAAATGGGGATTTGGATTTTGGCATCCATGCTTGTTCTCTCTTTCCCTAGACTTTGATTAGTGGTCATAAGTGATGAATCCATTTAATCAAGTCATCCCGGGGGTACGTTGGGACTTTGTGAGCATTTCATTTGCCAGGGAAAAGGGGAATTTGACATGAAAGTAAATTGACAAGAGAGTTAGGTCAAGATGTATCAACTTTAGAGGAAGATCTCTAAGGTGGTCATAAGATGACCATCCTTGAGATCTATACTCAAGTGTATCTCCTACATTTTATATGACCTATTTTGTGTGTCTAGATGATGTTCATTTAAGGAAAATGTTCCAAGGTGAGCATCTTAGACATAGGGAGGGGAATTTGCAAGGAATTTAAATAATGTGGACCATTTGAAATGATCACCTATGGAGATTGACTCTAAGATGACCATATTGAGGTCAAGGAAGCAAGTAAAACAAAACATGTAAAGGAGCATGAAATATGGACCACTTGAAGTGGTCATCCATGGAGATGAACTCCAAGATGACCATCTTCTAGGTCAAACAAGCAAGTACCAAGAAATATAAAAAAGGGAGTGGGGGAATGACATAAAGTAAAAAGGGGATGTGGATCATTTAGGAGGATCATCCATGGAAATGGGTTCCATGGAGATTCTCTTGGATCCTTGGGACAAGAGGGAAAAGGATGAACAAAAGAAGAAGTAACAACAACTACTTCACATCATTTATGTAGGAAGATGTGTGTACGGTTGAGTTTTGAGTAAGGAAGAATAAGGGTATTACCAATGTTTCTTGAACTTGAGTGTAGGGCTTGAAGGTTTCAAAGGGTTAGGAGTGGTTTTGGGATGGATGAGTGGATGAATATGGTGTGGAATTTGAGTTTTGAACTGAGGGAGAAGGGGGGTATTTATAGGTTGCCTAAGTGCTGATCTTATCTGCGTGGACAAGATTGTAGGTACAATTTCATCCGCGCGGATGACCCCAGCAGGCGTGCCTGTTTTTTGCAGAAAGCTGTTTTTGGCAGTTTTGGCTTATTTAAATGGTCAATATTCCCTTTTCTTGAAAATGACAGACTTCCAGTGAGGTAATTGTCCATTTTTTATTCCTAAGAGGTCCTTCCTCATTCAAATTGTCAAAATAATATCCAAAATGCCCCTAAATGATTATAAATCATTAATTTGGGCTGAAGGAACATTAACAACCCAGATTGGGGTACTTACAATAGCCCCTCGGCAACGGTACTTCCAGGGAAAGTGGGGTCGTCGACAAAATGAGGACCCCAATCTGGCAAACGTTGCCGAGATGGACGAGGAGGTGATCGAGGCGGTCAAATGGCTGGACCCTTAATGAAAGGATTCCTACGTATCCCTTGCGGAAATCAAGCCGGTCGTAGTTCAGGTCTTGCGGGGGAAAGAAGCGGTCAAACAAATGAACCTCCCACCGCATTTTCTTCGTCGAAGGTAGGCTCGACTAACGAAGGCGTTGTCGAAGGAAGACTCGACTTGGCAGAAGCGTTGTCGAAGACTGACTCGACTTAGCAGAGGCGTTGTCGAAAACTGACTCGACTTAGCGGAGGCATTGCCGAAGACTGACTCGACTTAGCGAAGGCGTTGTCAAAGACAGACGCGACTTAGTGGAAGCATTGCCGAAGACAGACTCGACTTAGCGAAAGCGTTGCCGAAGACTGACTCGACCTAGCGGAAGCGTTGCCGAAGACGTATTCAACCTAGCAGAAGCGTTGCCGAAGACATATTCGACCTAGCAGAAGCGTTGCCGAAGACGTTTTCGACATAGCGGAGGCGTTGCCGAAGACGTATTCGACCTAGCGAAAGCATTGCCGAAGACGTATTTGACCTATCGGAAGCGTTGCCGAAGACGTATTCGACCTAGCGGAGGCGTTGCCGAAGATGTATTCGACCTAGCGGAAGCGTTTCCAAAGACGTATTCGACCTAGCGAAGGAGTTACCAAAGACGTATTCGACCTAGCGGAAGCATTGCCGAAGATGTATTCGACCTAGCAGAAGCGTTGCCGAAGACGTATACGACCTAGCAGAAGCATCTATACCTAAATCAAGACTTAGTTCAGGAGTATGAACCTAAGTTGAGACTTAGTTCAGGAGTATGAACCTAAGTCGAGGCTCGATTCAGAAGTATGAACCTAAATTGGGACTTAGTTCAGGAGTATGAACTTTAGTCGAGATTCGATTCAGGAGTATGAACCAAAATTGGGACTTAGTTCAGGAGTATGAACTTAAGTCGAGGCTCGGTTCAGGAGTATGAACCTAAATTGGGACTTAGTTCAGGAGTATGAACTTATGTTGAGGCTCGGTTCAGGAGTATGAACCTAAATTGGGACTTAGTTCAGGAGTATGAACTTAAGTCGAGGCTCGGTTTAGGAGTATGAACCTAGATTGGGAGTCTATTTGAAAGCGTTCTCACTGGGGAAGATTCGGGCTTACGATAACTTTCGGGGAAAAGGGTGACCGTATTGGTCAAGTGGTTGGACCTATGGTAGGCTACGTACGTATCCCGGATGGGAATCAAGCCTGGACGTAGTTCAGAAACTGCTGGGGATGTGTGCTTTTGGTGCGAGCTTGAAAACGAGGAAGAGAAATGGGCTTTCGTTAGGTTTTCGTTAAAGGACGGGCTTACGATGACGGTCGGGATTGAAAATGAGGAAGGGAATGGACATCCGTTAAGTTTTCGTTAAAGGACGGAATTACGATGACGGTCGGGGTTGAAAATTAGGAAGGGAATGGACTTCCGTTAAGTTTTCGTTAAAGGACAGGCGTACGATGACGGCCGGGATTGAAAACAAGGAAGGAAATGGACTTCCGTTAAGTTTTAGTTAAAGGACGGGCTTACGATGATGGCTGGGGTTGAAAATTAGGAAGAGAATGGACTTCCGTTAAGTTTTCGTTAAAGGACGGGCTTACGATGACGGCCGGGGTTGAAAACTAGGAAGGAAATGGACTTCCGTTAGGTTTTCGTTTAATGGACGGGCTTACGATGAAGGCATGGGTTGAAAACTAGGAAGGAAATGGACTTCCGTCAAGTTTTTGTTAAAGGACGGGCTTACGATGACGGCCGGGGTTGAAAACTAGGAAGGGAATGGACTTCCGTTAAGTTTTCGTTAAGCTGGGGGTCTGAATGCAGAAGACCAGGAATTAAAAGGGCAAAACTGGAATTTTGCCCTGCAATCTCATCCGCGCGGGCCAGATCAGCAGGGCAAAATATTTAAAACAGACAGGCGCCGTGTCTGTCTCCTTCAATTCCAAAAAACCAGTCGAGAAGAGAGAAAGAGGTAGAAAACCTCCATTGTTGTCCGATTTCATCGCATAATCTTTCAAAATCAAAGCTAGGGAACAAAGGGGAGGATCTCGTGGACTCCGTCGAGGTCAGGTTAGTCGAGAGGCGGCGGAGAGGAGGCTTGAATTGGTGAGAATGCATCGTCATTACACGCTCTCGCAATCGATGAATGAGGAATTTTATCCGGATATGTGGCAACATTGGGCCACCGACGAGGACCTCTGCATGGTATGATACTCAATTTTGATTATTTTGTTGATTTCTTGTCAAAATTGGTATATGTTAGACTTAGGGCTTTGAATGGTCAAAATTGGGGCTTTTGTTTATTTTGCCATGAAAAATTGAAATTGATGATGCATGTGCTTAATTGAAGTTGTGGGTAGAAAGAATATGCAATTTGTTTATGAAAAACATGAGTAGTTTGCATAATGTAAAAACAAAGTGGGTACAAATTTTCCGAATTTGGGACGGACTCTTGCGTAAGAGATTTTTTTTTGTGATGAAAATTTGCTTTTGTGAATGCATACTTTATGACATGAATGTGAGAAAAGATGCATGCTTAGGAAAAAATGTACAAATTTATCGAATTTAGAACGGACTCTTGAATAAGAGATTTTGAATAAAAATTGCATTTGTAAAATGGACACAAATTTACCGAATTTGGAACGGACTCTTTGTATAAAAGATTTTGAATGAAAAATAGTATGTGTAAGATGAACACAAATTTTTCGAATTTGGAACGGACTCTTTGTATAAGAGATTTTGAATGAAAATTGTATTTGTAAAATGAACGCAAATTTGCCGAATTTAGAACGGACTCTTGAATAAGAGATTTTGAATGAAAAATAGTGTGTGATAAAAGGACGTGTGTAGAAAAATGTATCCGAAAATGGGACGGAGTTTATTTTCTTTCTTTTCTGTTCTTTTGTTGTTTATATCACCTTGGCAATTTTGATGACATATTTGTGTTGTGTCTGTTTTCAGGAGAGAGGCGATATCATCCAATGCAAGTTAGATAAGCTAAAGACGCGGGGGTATGTGGAGGCGGTTGTCAGGCTTTGGGATGCTTTACCCACGGCTGGTAGGCCGGGTTATCGGAGTCCTCGCCAGCTTGTGGTGGCTTCGAATCTTTATGGTTTTGTTGAGAACCTGAGAGGGGTGGCTGGATTGCATAAGAGCAAGGGGCTCTTATTGGCGCTGGCGGAGTATTGGTGGGATGTTACCCACACTTTTCACTTCTTCTGGGGGAGGCTACCGTGACCCCTACCGATTATGCCGCTATTACTGGCCTGTCCTTTAAGGGGCTCAGTCTGGAGTGTCACGACGGGTATAGGGATGCGGAGCTGATGAATCTGCTGGGGATTGTCATCGTGTCGCGAAAGGGGATGGGCATGAAGTATGCCGTGATCGAGGCTAAGCTGGTCGATAGCATAGCCAGGTACGAGAGGGGGGACCAGACCATCACAGCTGAGCAGATCGCTCGATGTTTCTTGTGGTTCGCCCTTTCCAGCACTCTGTTCAGGCATGCAGAGGGCATTGCTATGTTTGCCTTGTTGGGGTCTTTGGCGGACATAGACAGGATAGATGAGTACGCCTGGGGAGAGGCGGGATTGGCGGAGTTGTACTTTGCTTTGGACAGATATAGCAGGAAGGCTTCCACCTCCCTGACCTGCTTCGAGTTCCCGCTGGAGGTACACTCTCTTTCTCTTCTTTTATCCCTTGTACATATTGTGTATGCACTTTCAGTTTTTGACAGGTCTCACTTGTTGGATGCAGGTTTGGGCCGTGGAGATTTTTGGCTGTGCCTTGTGGGAGCATGTCCCGGGGGTGGCTTTTGCGTACCCGGCGATGTTTTGGTGGACGAAGGATGCCCGGGTGAAGAGGATTAGCCGGACCAAGATAAAGATGCGATACAGTGACGCGATGCCATCTTTGAGGGCGGAGACTAGTGCTATGGTTAATTTTTACCCTTGGAGCCGGTTTGAGGTGGACCAGCTAGGTGGCGCTGAGCGCTGGACGAGCCAGAGGTGGATCATGCGGGGACTCACCTGCGATGTCTACTATTTGGGG
Organism: Adenophora triphylla var. japonica; assembly: GCA_022495995.1. Taxonomy (NCBI): domain Eukaryota; kingdom Viridiplantae; phylum Streptophyta; class Magnoliopsida; order Asterales; family Campanulaceae; genus Adenophora; species Adenophora triphylla. The sequence continues at coordinate 224,117 of JAFEMH010003411.1, forward strand.
GAGAGGGTGACGAGGCAGCATGGTCTGGACTTGGCAGCTCTGGCGCCGGTTGAGCCTCCGGCTGACATGCTGTTTCCCCGGGAAGGGACAGCGAACTGGGATTGGTTCAGAGGTGGGCGGCCTGCCCTGGAGTACGTTACGTAGGAGCCTTATCAAGCGTTCGTGAGCGCAGGATGAGGACACCTCAAGTGCTGGCGAGGGAGGGGGATTCGGTGGTGAGGATCCCTCAAGCTGACCTTTCGTATACCCAGGATGGGGTTAGGATGAGGGCGCAGATACCCCTCCCAGCGGTGACGCCGCGAGCTTTCTGGTCCCGATCGAATGCTCAGGTATGTGCTGATCTCATTTTGGTTGTTTTGGTTTTGTACTTCTTTCGTCATTATTTCGATTTCCTTTTAATGCTTCTGTTTCTTCTTTGCAGTACTTGTCACGGTGGTGGTTACGGCGCTTTTGAGCCGCAGGGAGGTGTGAATGTGTGCCCAAATTTAGTTTTTGTTGGATTCACGCGAGTTTGAAAACATCCGGTTTAATTTGAAAAAACGGAGTCGCCACGCCATTTTGATTTCCTCAAAACTTTGAAAAAAAGGATTTTTAGGGTTCGGAGGTTAAGTTACCCCTTGGGAAGAACGGATCGTCGTTCACCCAAGGTGCCTTGCCGTAGCAAGTCTCCCTAGATTCCGTTTATCGTGCTTGCTTGCGTGCTTTCTTGTGTGCATGTGTTTGAAAAGAGGGGGGAATGTCCCAAGTTGTCTTCCGGACGTACAAACCATTTATTGGTTGTCGCTCGGGATTTCTTGGATTTTATGTATTCGGGATTTTGATCCCGTCCTCATCTTGGACTTGTGATCATCGCTTTTTAACCTCGGGACTTGCGTGATCGAGAGAAAGACTTTCTTTTATAGTCCAAAAATGAGGTTCTTTAGGAAAGGAGTGACCTTAGCCCATCAATCCTACACTTTAAGACGATTGAGCTTATATAGATGCTTCATGCTCGTCTTAAGTGATAATCGGAGATATAGGTTCAAGGTTTATCCCTTTCTAAAGAGATTGCGGCACCTTTAATGGAAGAAACGATGTAAAGATAGGATCTTTACACCGGTCCGTTACGAAGGTTGCTAATGGGGACATGGGGGAATGCATGTAAAAATGACATTTTTAGTGAAAAGATGACATTTTTGGGTTGCAAAGGATGCTTTTGATTTGCAAAGGATGCATTTTTATATAAAGACATAATTTTTATGCAAAGGATGCATTTTGATGAGGAAAATAGTATTTAATATGCAAAGGATGCTAATTTGATGATAAAAAGATGATCTTTGATGCAAAGGATGCATGAAAATGGGTTTTAGATGCAAATGATGCACCTTTATGGTAAAGACATGATTTTTATGTGCAAAGGATGCATTTTGAATATAAAGATTGCATTTTTATGAACAAAGTATGCATAAAGATGATATTTTTATGTAAAAAAGGACTTGTTAGGTGCAAAGGATGCACCTTTGAATATAAAGATTACATTTTTAATAGCAAGTGATGCTTATTTCATGCAAAGGATGCAAAAAAGGGGAGGGGGATATGATAAAGATAGGATCTTTAATGATAAGTGCCAAGTCCCAAGCAAGATAATGACAATATATGAATGCAATGAGCAATTAAATCATATAGAGCAAGTATAATGCAAGGTGAGGGATTGAGAGGTTACCAATGGTGGTGACCTCTTCTTCTTTGGGTCTTGCTTGGTGGAAGGATCAACTTTGGAAGCTTCAAGGAGGAGGGAGGTAGCTTCTTGGCTTTCTTCAACCTCTTGATCTTGCAGCAGTGCTTTGGGAGTGTTTTGGAGCTGAGTATGGTGTATTGTGTGTGTTTTTCCCTTTTTAAAATGGGAAGAGGAGGGCTCTATTTATAGGCAGTCTGGATAAGGCTAATGAGGCCGTGCGGCTAGGGACCTTTGGCTAATGCAGCCGTGCGACATTATCCTGTGTGACTCAGCATATTTCTAGAATCATGCAAGGTGGCAATTCTAGAAGGTTTTTGGTATTAAGAAAAACGTGTTTCTTAATCTCCAAGCAGTCCCTTTAGCCCTTAGGTGCTTTGGAACAGTTCCGGAATAATTCCGGAACTCTAGGAAAGTCCGGGGAATTACCGGGAAACTTATCCGGAAGGCATGAGCCAGATTTGGGTACTTACAGGAGGTTATGAGACTCCCTTACAGACTCAGGCACATATGGCCAGAGTTCCGACGCCTTTTTCTTCAGGTACGACTTCTTTGCCGACATTGGGGTGCCATATCGGGGCGTACCGGCCGATCCCGAGGACCGATATTCTGATGCCAAGGAGGATGACATAGAGCCGGAGATGGATTTCTCGGAGGTAGCGGCGGAGGGGCCGAGCACGGCTCAACGGAGGGTGCGGAGGCGCGGCAAGGAGATTATGAGGGAGGAGGATCCCGCTCCTGATTCGGATAGTGATTCTGACTGAGCATACTTGTTAGGGCAGAGAGAGAGAGAGAGAGACAACATATATGCACATTATTATTAATTTTTTTTATGTTAGGGATGTAATGACTACATTTTAGTTTGTTAAGTATTTTTGTATATATATATATATATATATATATATATATATATATATATATATATATATATATATATATATATATATATATATTTTGGTTTTGTTAATTCTGTACTGAATGCAAGTTGTATGAGCCCGGTTTTGTGTTTTATGGGACAAAAGAGGGATTTTTGTGGGGATTTTGAATTAAAATCATGGGGAATAAGCATATTCTCATGTTTGGCAGTTTGGGGAAGGATTTCCTCATTTGGGCAAGCAGATTTCATTGTTGTTAAAAAAGTTTTTGGACTGGGAAACAATATTATCCGCGTGGATGAGATTGAGGCTGCAATCACAGCGCACGGACAAGGGCAGCACCTGACAGGTTTATTTAAATTTCACCTCAGTCTGGGTTTTCATCACTCAACTTCATCTTCTTCTCTGTTCTTTTGGAAATCATGACCCAACACCATAGAAAGCCATGGAAAACATGAAAAATTCTCCTAAATTGCCAAAAGAATTGCAAATGATCTTCTTTGACAAGTTCAAGGAATGGTCTCGGGAGGTCATGCATGGGAATAGGGCCTTCTTTGAGGAGAGATACAAGATCAAGTCTCTATGGTCTCTCAAGGAACTCATTCCGGATTATGACTTGATGAGAGCTTCTGCCACATTCTGGGACACTCGAAGGCATGTCTTTTGCTTCTCCTACAACGAAGTGGTTTGTCCAGTTTCCTTCAAATTTCTCCGAAGGAAGCTCAAGGTATGATTCGAGGACATGACTATTTTGACATTTCTGGTCTCTCGAATAGGTTTAGGGGCTTGGGTGTTGCTGGTGATTGTTATTGGGATGCCTTTGCTCTTTGTGCAATCGGGTCCCTGTTTATGGTTTGCTCCTTTGGGATGTGCCACCGATCTCTGTTAGACATTGTTATGCACTGCCAATCGGGCCGGGATATAGTTCCCTTGATTTTGGGAGAGACCCTTCATGCTATTGACTGGTTGGGTGCCAGGAAACGGTACATGTACGGGGGAAGCCCATTTCTGTTGTCGATGTGGCTGATGGAGAGGCTGGGGGTCCTGCGGGAGGCTCCACTTATATTCAGGCCATGGACTTTTGCCAGGAGGGTAGTTAAGGTTGAGATCGAGGATCAGGCCTCGTGGGAGCGCTGGATGGCTCAGCGTCGTACCCAGGACATCCGATGGTGGATTCCGCACTGGCAGACAGAGACCAGGAAGATGATCCAGGAGGGATCTCAGGTAGTCACGCTTCCGGGGCTCAGTTGGTCTACCTTCTACATTCTAGCTTTAGTTCTCAGGCAGTTCGGGATGGAGCAAGTACCTTTGGAGGGCTGCGATGATATTGCCACCCGGGTGGCGATGTCTGTTTCTATGGATGACCCATCTGCATTTCCCTTCTTTTCCCGAGTATGGAGGTATTATGCTTTCCCTCCTATGGTCCTTCTCAGGCGTCCGAAGCGCATTTATCTGTCCACTTGGTACTTGGATTGGTATGAGGGACATATGGGGGAGACTCAGGTGGCTCTTATGAAGAGGCGTGAGGCCATGGTGGGACTAGAAGATGTCCCCGTGTCAGTGTTGAGGAGAGCTGAGGCGAGGGCCAACCCATATGACAGGAGTGGAGATGATATGTTCGACTACGAGATGAGAGTGGAACGACAGAGGGACAGGGTTCCCATGACGCTGCCCAAGAGGCAGGAAATCAGAGACGAAGCCAGGTGTCCAGAGCTTTGATAGAGGCAGTCTTGATAGACCCGGCCCCTATGCCGGAGCTAGGGAGGAGTAGGACGGACATCATTCCCGTGCCTAGAAAGAACACAAGGCATGGCGGGAGGAGAAGGAGGAGGACAAAGGGAGATGTTGGCACTAGTGGCTAGACCCTTGAGTATCCATTGATCGCCCTTGTAGACACATTAGTTTTTAGTTATGTATTTTTTATGTCTTTTCTTTTAGCGCAGTTGTGAGTTTAAGAGTAGACCGGGCTTGAACTCATCAAGGAGTTTTTAACTGTAATGAATAAGTGAATTGCATTAGAGTTTTTCGAGACGCAGGTATGATGTGATCATTGTGTTGATGACAAAATTTGATGTTTATTTTATGTTTTAGACCTAGACGTTTCCGGCTGCCTACGTTCCCTTCTTACAAGTGGACTAAGGGGCTCAGGTCTCCGTAGTTCGACCCTATGAATTGTTGTTGTTTTTTTTTAGAAAGGGAAGGTAGAGAGAGGGACGAGAGAGGTGCAACCCTGTTTTTTACCTAGGCTGTCCTTTCGGGTTTTTCAACCTAGTTGGGTATTACTCTTTTAGCACTCTTTTTTTTTTGTGAAGCTTGAGCTCTTTTTTTTTTGAAGCATCTGCTTGAGGTTTTTTTTTTTTTTTTGAAGCATGTGCTTGAGCATTTTTTTTGAAGCATGCCCTTGAGCTCTCTCTCTCTCTCTCTCTCTTTTTAGAAGGGGTGATGACTCGATCTTCAGGCATAGTATCTGCGGAACTTGTCTCCGTTCACCGGATGCACGAAGGGATTTCCGTCTAAGTCTGCGAGCTGCATGGCTCCCCCAGAAAAGATCTTCTGAACTACATAGGGTCCGATCCAGACGGGCTACCATTTTCCAAGTGGATTGGCGTGGGTTGGAGGCTTCTCTTTTAGCACGAGGTTGCCTTCTCGGATGTCCCGATATTTCACTTTCTTGTCAAAGGCCCTGGCCATTCTTGCTTGGTAGGCCCGGGTGTGTTCATATCTTTTAGACGATGTTCATCTAGCAGGGCCAACTCATCGTGGCGACTCTGGAGCCACTCGACTTCGTTGATCTGATTTTCCAACAACATGCGGAGCGAGGGAATTTCCAATTCGATAGGAAGTACTGCCTCCATTACGTAAGTGAGAGCAAATAGCGTTTCCCCTGTGGCAGTTCTGGCCAATCTCTACCCCGGATGGCCATCTTTCTGATGATGTTTTATAGAGTCTTGTTTGCCACTTCAATAGCACCGTTGGTTTGGGGCCGATAAGGGGATGACTTGTGACGGGTGATTTTGAATTCTGCCAACAATCTGTCGCATTCTCCCTCGAAATGAGAACCATTGTCGGAAATCACCTCAGCTGGCAATCCATATCTGCACATGATGTTTTCCTTGATAAAGAGGGCTACCTTCTTGGAATTGAGGACTTTGTAAGACTTGGCCTCGACCCATGTGGTGAAATAGTCTATGGCTACTAGGACAAACTCGTCATCGTTGCTTCCTGGTGGTGTAACTTTGCCGATGACGTCGATTCCCCATGTAACAAAAGGCCAAGGGGTTGTCATACAATAGAGGTCATGCGGAGGCAAATGGTTGAGATTCGAATAGCGCTGACATCTTTCGCAGCTTCTCACGAACTGGATGCAATCCGTCTTCATAGAGATCCAGAAGTAGCCCATGTTAGGTCCCAAATGGTAGGAATCAGGCTAGAGGGGGGGGTGAATAGCCTGTTAAAACTTTTAGCTAAAAACTTCGTTTGAAAAACTTTAGCTTACCGGTAAGTGATTTGCACAGCGGAAATTAAGTTTTCAGTTTAGAGAAATAGGCAAACCGGTAAGACAAAATATCATGCAAGACAAGACAAAATTATTTCTAAGTAAGACAAACAAAGTGAGCAGTAAGTGAAGTCAATAGGTTGTGACCAGTTGAGAGATTATCAACTGATTACAACTACACAACAGAAGACAAGCAAAGCAATAAATGACACATTGTTTGAAGAGGTTCACAGTGTTAAATAATCAAGCTACGTCCTCTACCAAGTTTGGTCGAACTTGGATTTGTGAAGGTGCACTACTTTATTAATGGATTCTACCTATTACAAGTTGCAAGCCAATGATTGAAAGGCTGCCAAACTAGAGGTGACCACTAATGGGTCGTGCTACAATAAAGACTGGTGTTTTCTAGAGATGTGCTCACAAGCCGAGCCGATTTCTCTAGGGTGTTGTGTGTGAATCAATCAATGTGTTCCATAAGTAGTCTAATGGAGGAACACTACGAATTGATTGAGGTGCCAAGTGAATAAGTCCTAACAGAGATGTCTAGTGAATAGGGGACTTGCTTTGAATGCCTTGAACTAGAGAAAGAATGTGCGTGTTGGTAGTTCAAAGCGGCTCACTCTCAAGAATCATAAATGCACCCTACCTTCTTCAATGCTCCAGAAAGCTATTTATAGTGAACTTTGAAAAGGAGCCGTTGTCTTTGAAGAGGTTGCAATGATGACTTGGACCGAGTGCATTAAATGGGAAGATCCTTGCATTAAATGCCCGAGATTTGGATAGAGAGGATTTCCAGAGATAGATGGGGCTCGTGAGTACTGGTTACTTGACATTCTCAAAGAAGTACTGATTTGCTGCAGAGATGTCATGTCAGCATGCTTGCTTTACCAACTTTAGCTAAAGTTGATGGCTTGGTAGTTGGGAGCAATTAATGCACCGGCAAGCTGCTAACAAGAGGAAGCTTGAAGAGTAAGCTTTAACCGGTAAAGTAACATGGCCGGTAACAGAGGTGCCGGTCCAGTAACTCAATCGGTAAGATACTCAACCGGTAAGATACTCAACCGGTAAGAGGAGCTTTAACCGGTAACTGACTCCAACCGGTAACTCACACATTGCTGATGGAAATTCTCTGGTCTTCAAGTCTTCAAATCTTGAGAAAAATACATAGCAAAAACACTTGGCACTAGCACTAAGGGATCCTATGGTACATAGAAAAATTCTATTTAGATCTAACTAAATTAGGGGTCCTCATTAATGCTTGTTACGATTGGGATTAAGCAATTCTAAGCCTAAGCATATATTTGACTAACAATCTCCTCCTAATTGCTTAAGTCCAATCATCCTAGGTTGGCATCTTCTTGATTTAGAAAAGAATGATAAAGATTTTTACTATATAATATATCATTCCCCAAGTCAAGAGACAACTTGATGCTACCTAAGTAAGCTTACAGAAGTGAAAAATAAAAGATTGAAAATGGGTGAAGATTTTGAATGATCCTGCAAGAATATAACGGTTAGCAGCATATGAAGCATTCAAAACAATAGAAGGAAATTTTAAACAAAACACAAAGTTTGAGGGTAAGAGATTCTCATTAGTGTTTGTGGACCGGTGAATGAGGAAAGAAAGACAAAAACTTCATCGGTTACATTCTCAGAGCTGCACCGGTAAAAGGCTTGAAACAAGATCGGCTAAGGAGCAGCAGCATCTGAAGGAGGAGCAGCATCTGGAGGAGGGGCAACATCTGAAGGAGGGGCAGCATCTGAAGAAGGGGCAGTATCAGAGGCTTTGGATTTCTTTGCTTTCCTCTTCTCTTTCTCATCCCTTTTCCTTTTCTTCCTATCTTCTCTAACCACCATTAGCACTTCATTTTTAGCTTTAACTTTGGCTAACTCCAATTCAAGCTCACGGTTCCTTTCTTGACAGCTACTAAGGGCTTCAGTTGTCCTTTTGAGTTCTTCAATGGATCGGTTGATAATTTCTTTGCCTGAAAGTTGTTGCTCACAAAGGATTTTATTGGTTTGCTGAGCCTCAACAAGTTGTCCCTGAAGATCTCTGATGACGTTGTCTCTAGCACTTATATCGGTCATGAAATTGCCAAGAGACAGAGCAATACCAGTCTTCAATAACTCAAATTTTCTCTCTTCCTCCTCCTGATTGGACTTAATGAAAGAACGAGCTAACTCAATGTTGACTTCAACAAAACCATCAAGCACGGCTCTATGAAGATCTCTCAAATCTGAAGCAAGGAGTGGCCTATTTAAATCATCGGTAGGAGGGGTAGGTAAGGGAGCATCGGTAAATAAGCTAGCAGGCAAAGGAGTATCGGTAACTGGAGGCAATTGATCGGCAACACGACTGTCGGAAATGGGAGAAGATGGATCGGTAAGAGAGGTTTCAACGGACCGAGACACTTCACCGGTAGGAGAGATCTCAATCTCCTCATCCAATATTTCCATGGGAGAGATAGGAGGGGCAATCGGTAAAGGAGATTCAGGAGCATGTGGCTCAAAGGGTTCCAAACTCATCATCTCAGCAAAAGAAAGTTCTAAGAGGTCAGCTGCAATAGGGACCAACGGTAAGATGGCTTGCCGACGCCTTAGAATGTGAATTACTCTAATAGCCAACAGAAGTAATGAAGCTTCTCTAATGTTGCTCCAAGGTATAGGCTTGCCTTTCTTTATCACAGATAGTCTGGTCACATTTGGCAATAAGCCAACCATCTTAGTAACAAAACCAGACCAATTAAAAAGCCTCAACTCCAGAATTTGAGTAATACGTCCATTGATAGACATATACCGGATAAAGAAGTCATCGGTTGAAAGGGTGCTTTCAACCGGTCTGGGGGCAAAAGTTGCAAACTGGCCATGTATCCTGATAAACCGATTGTGTTGCTGAAGAGAGGAAGGATATTTCTTGTTTGGTTTAGGAGAAGGAAAATCAGTAACCAACTGTTGCTCATCTTTGCCAGGAAGGATTGCTTTGCCCTTGGGAGGAATTGGACGCTTCTTAAGCTTTAACACCTTAACCTTCTGATACCGGCGACTTGTCTCACCGGGCCCAGTAGTTTTGGTATATCTAGGAGGTGTATCTTCAGGAGCAGCACCAACCTTCATGTCTGACACAACATCAATAAAAGTAGACATTCTATCTTCTCTTCTTTGCTTCTGAAATAGATCGGCAATAGATGGAGGCATTGGAGTTGGCTCAGTTACTGCCTTGCTAAGGATCTTCTCATGAACCTCAAATAAAGGTATGCCATCGGCAGATCGAGGAATAGAAGCTTTGGAGGTATAGAAGTTTAGAGTAGACATGAGATCCTTCTGACGCATACCAGGATCATCATAAGCAGGAGGAATTGTTGGATCATTCTCATCAAAATCAACATCTTCTTCTTCTTCATAGAAATCAGAGAGGGAGTCTTCATCAAAGATGGGATCAATATCCTCCTCCTGAACCGGTGAATTGGCTCTAGAAGAGGAAGGAAGAATAACTTGGCTTACCGATTGACTGACCGGTAGAAGAGATGCTTGAATGGCTTTCTGAGTAGCCAACTCTTCAATGGTTGCTCTTTGACTCTCCTTGAGCTTTTCCGTTTGCTCGGTAAATAAGCTAGCTGCTAAGGCTTGCTGGAGAAGTATATCATCAACATTGATTGCCTTAACCGGTTCAGTAGATGCAACGGTAAGGGGCTGACTAACCGGTAAAGGAGAAGCACCGGTAAATGGCTCAGAAGCCGGTAACTCTTCTCTAACCGGTTGAAGTATTTCACCGGTAAGAGGCATCGGTAGAACAACCGGTGAAGGGCACGGTCTAATAACTTCTCCTCCTCCTGAAGCAAGAACGGTAACTGGAGAAGTCTCAGTACTACCTCCTCCCACATGTTGCATCGGTAAAGGAGTTGTGAAGTCAGTACTTATCTTCTCAGATCTATTAATCACAGCAGCATCTTGGTCATCGGCATCTGAATCACTAGAGTCAGTAGAGCTAGAGCTTGTGACAGACTGCTCCGCTCTATCAATGGTTTGATTATCAGAGCCACTAATGTCCTTGAACATTTCTTCAATTTCTTCATCAGGAACAGTAGCCCATTTGTTTTTGTTGGACTGAATAGAGTTGAAGAAGTCAGAAAGAGAGATATCACCCATACTCTGAAAGTCTCTGTTCAAGTCCACCAGATTTTGCACCACATCCATAACATTCTTCACGAATTGCCATCTTCGAGGTCCTAAGTTGACAATTTCAGGATCAAAGGAGGGAAGATCATCTCCAGGTAACTCAAATCTTCCAAGCTGATAAGGATCAGATTCCTTAAGAGTATCCTGAGCATTATAAAGAATGGCAAAATCAATCCACACTGCCTGAATCATCATGTCTTGCCGGAGCCTATCCTGAGCCAAGTAGATGGCATTCCACATTGGAGGCAGCAACTCAAAATACCGATTGTAAAGCTTGAGTAGACTATCTCTGGATAGTGAGATATCATAGTCATTCAACAAACATGGCTTGGTATAGTAGAGACCTTTATCTTCATGGATGTTGTCAAAATCCACATAATCAGATATGTCACCGACTGGGACTGAGTCTTTGTTGATCTCATGGAATTGCAAAAGCTTTCGAAGGAAGGGAGGCAAGTGCTCAATAGGATATACCCAAGTGGGAGATGGTTCAAAGGTAGGATTGACTAGCCAGGGATTGTAATGGTAAATGTGAAAGGTTGGGTTTCTGATCGGTTTGCAGTGACTTACCGGTCGGGTTGATGATTGACCGGTAAATGGAATTTTGTCGGTAAGGAAGTTGTGATTAAAGAGTCTTTTGGGAATGAATGGTATGAAGTTTCCCAAGTCAGTTTCAATTCTCCTTCTTCTCTCAGCATTTTCTCTGGCAATTTGTTGGGAAGATTTTGGAATAGGTTTGGATTTATTGGAAGGGGAAGGAGCCGATTTTCCGGGCCGTGGCTTTTTGCTTTCTGGTAGGGGAAAGAATGATAGAGATAGGCTTATCATCATCATCATCAGAAGAAGAAGACTCAAGTAGTTTTCTCTTTACTGGCAAAGAAGGTTTGGGAGCAGGAGGAGCATCGGCAACTTGAGCAACCTTTGGCCGGCTAGAGAGTTTCTTCTTCTTATGAGTTGGTTTGCCGATTGGTTTACCGACTGGTTTACTGGTAGCAGGTTCATCAGATTTACCGGTTGGATTACCGGTGGAAGGCTCAGTCGGCTTACCGGTTGGTTTACCGGTAGATTCTTTGATGGCTCTAATCATGTCAAACTTGTCAAACGCTTTGCAGAAGGATTGAGGATACTTGGGTTGATTCTCAGAGGCTTGAAGAACTGCAGGGATGGATCTGAGAGCACGGCTAATCATCAGGTAATGGCAAGGTTTGGCTTTGTTGGTCTTGGTAGATGGCCTTTCCTTCTGAAATTTCTTAAAAGCAATTAAAACAATCCGGTAAAGGAAAGCACACCAGTTGAATTCTCCACCAATAATAATGGCAGCAATTGCTTCCCATTGTATCATGGTAATACAATGATGAGAGCCAGACCGGCAAATGAAACATCGGTCTACAACATCAGCAACAGCATAGAAAACAGCATCAAAACCAGCTTTCTTGTTAGCTTCACCGGTAACAAAGGGGTCAGATCCTCTAACTTTTGCCCAGGCAGCAATCATATCTTTCATGGATATAGAAGATGGACCGGTGGAAGAAAGATTTGGGAAGGCAGCAGCAATGGTGGCAGGGCTAAAAGTCACGGGAACACCAGCAGCAGTGGAGATAATATTCTCATTTTCATCCACAACACCATTCTCAAATAACTCATTAACCATCTCATAGTAAATATCTTCATTTCCTTCAGGCATCACGAAAGGAATAACTCCGGCAGCAATGAATAGAGCTTCAATGGCACGGCCTTCATCGGAGTCGAAAAAGCTGGAGAGAATGTAACCTCCATAGATGTCTTTCTTGATGGCCATCTGTGAATCAAATAATCATTCAAACAAAATAAGTTAGAATCAATGAGATTTCTACAAATAATTTTAAGAGATTAGATGATTCTAGAAATATAGGAGATCTAGAAGTCTTTAGAGTTTCAAAAACATACCAGAACTCTCAAGTAGTGAAGAACACAGATGGAGAAGAAGAAGATGAAGTATGAGAGTAAATTGCCGGTTGCTTAGATCTTTTAGAGAGAGAGAATCCAGAAAGTTTGAATGAGATTTTGAAATCCTTATATAGGGGACAAAAGAGCGGGAAGATGAAGAGGTGTGTTGGTTAAAGCAAAAGAAGCTTAAAGGTTTTTAACTGTCGTGCACATTGATTGACAGTTTTGTTTCACGAAATTAAAGATGTGTCATGAAAATATGAACGTGTGTGCAACAGTTATATCAAAATATAATAAAGTACAAAAAGATAACCTTTTTGATAAAAATGTTTGATAAAAATGAATGATACAGATATTACCTTTTTGATCAATTATTTAAAATTGATCTACTTCTTTTGTATAGGAGCATGGGGAACAGGTAAAGGATAGAACGGTAGGTTGCAGACTGCTGCGGCGAAGGGATTGATGTGACTTGATAGGCAATGATGACAAACGAGCCGGTTAAAAACGGATTGCAAATTTGGATCCGGCCGCAATTCGTCGGTAAAGGGCAATCGGTAAGGTAGCTAACCGGTCAGGTATTTTGACCGGTAAGAAAGACTATCATCGGTAAAGGACCATCGGTTAGAGACACCATTTACCGATCAGGTATGTCGGTAAGAGGACCGGTAAATGGAGTCTTGCCTTACCGGTAAATGGGTACCGGTAAATGAGCACTAGCAAGCATCGGTAAATGAGTGAGGTCACCTTTGATCTTTGTTGAGAGCTTACACAGATAACAAAGTTAGCACATAATGTTTATCGAATATCAATCATGCCTAGTTCTCCTCTAAGGAATTCAAATCTTTTAATGTCCAATGGCTTTGTTAAGATATCAGCTAATTGATAATCAAAAGATGTGGACTTTTAAAAGAATAATGTTACCCTTTTCAACATGATCCTTGAGGAAATGGTATTTGATGTCTATGTGCTTAGTCTTTGAATGCATCACAGGATTGTTGGAGACTGAGATAGCTGAGGTGTTATCACAATAGATAGGACATACTTCTTGAGGGATTTCATAGTCCACTAGTTGTTGCTTCATCCATAGAATTTGTGAACAAGAACTTCCAGGCAAGCCTATGTACTCAGCTTCAAAAGAGTAGAAGTGGAAATTGATGCTTGTTTCTTGCACGACCAGGAAACCAAACGGTTACCCAGAAATTGACAAGTTCCACTAGTACTTTTCCTGGTGACCCTACAAGCTGCAAAATCGGCATCTGAATATCCAATTAGTGTAAATGAGGAATCTTTTGGATACCACAAACCTAAGTTAGCAGTTCCCAAAAGATATCTTATAATTCTTTTAACAGCTTGCAAATGAGATTCTCTAGGGTCAGCTTGAAATCTAGCACATACACATACGGCAAACATGATATCTGGCCTACTGGCGGTTAAGTAAAGTAGAGAGCCTATCATACCTCGGTAGAGTGTCATATCTACTTTCTTACCGGATTCATCTTTGTCAAGGTGTACATTGGTGGCCATAGGAGTGCTTTGAGGATGAGCAGAGTCAAGACCAAATTTCTTGATAAGATCATTGGTGTATTTGGCTTGATTTATAAAAATACCTTCTTGGGTTTGCTTGACTTGAAGTCCAAGGAAAAATGTAAGCTCACCCATCATGCTCATCTCAAATTTGCTCTGCATAAGTTTCTCAAATCTCTTGCATAATTTCTCGTTAGTAGATCCAAAAATAATGTCATCAACATATATTTGAACTAACAATGAATGACCATTATGCTTAGCAATAAATAAGGTGGTGTCAATTTTACCTCGTTCAAACTTCTCACTAAGTAGGAATTTGGAGAGAGTTTCATACCATGCTCGAGGTGCTTGCTTGAGGCCGTACAAAGCTTTATTCAATTTGTATACGTGATTTGGCTTCTTGGAATCTTCAAAACCAGGGGGTTGATCAACATAAACAAGTTCTTGAAGTTCCCCATTGAGAAAGGCACTTTTCACATCCATTTGATATAGCTTGAACTCTTTGTAGGCAGCATAGGCAAGGAATAACCTAATGGCTTCTAATCTAGCTACGGGAGCAAAAGTCTCATCATAGTCTATGCCTTCTTCCTGCCTATACCCTTTCGCCACTAGTCTAGCCTTGTTCCTTATAATTTTTCCAGCTTCATCCAATTTATTCCTATAAACCCATTTCGTTCCAATTACGGTTTGATCACTAGGTCTAGGCACTAACTCCCAAACTTTACATCTATCAAACTGATTAAGCTCTTCTTGCATAGCTTCTACCCAGCTGGGGTCATCTAGTGCTTCCTCAGTCTTCTTTGGTTCAATATTTGAGACCATAGCAGAGGAAAATAATCCATGTTGATCCTCCATGCTTCTTAATTGGCCTCTAGTCATTCTGGGACCAAAGACATCACCTATCACATTTTCTAAAGGGTGATCTCTTACTGGTCTCACTTCCCTAGGGAGGTCTTGCCTAACTGATTCTTGTCTAAGGTTTTCTAATGGAGGAGTAGAATCGGTAAAGGGAGAAGTGATCGGTAAAGGAGATCGGTTTGGAGAAGGTGATGGAGACTGGTGATCGGTAAGTGGGGAAGGAAACTGCAAATTGTTTGAAATAGGTTCAGCTTCAGGAGGTGAATTAGGAAAATTAATATGAGGACTGGTTGGTAATAAATCGGTTAGCTGGGGTTGTCTATTGGATTGCCTAACCGATTGGGGAAAGAAGGAGTCATCAACTAAGTCTCTACAAGTTACACCACTTGAGGCTGAAGGCTGAACTGGGGATTGATTTGCATTAGAACTGGTGGAATGATTGGAGTTTTGATTGCTGGTTTCACCTGTCTCAAACACACCAGAATTATCAGTACTATTTGGAGCCTTATCAGACTCTAGCAAATCAAATTCATCAAAAGTAACATGAACAGATTCAACAATTTTCAATAACCGTTTATTAAAAATTCTAAATGCCTTACTGTGCTTGGCGTATCCCACAAAGATACCTTCATCAGCTTTTTCATCAAATTTACCTCGGCGCTCTTTACCGTTGTAAAGTACGTAGCATTTGCAGCCGAAGATCTTGAAGAAACCAATGTTAGGGATTCTGCCACGCCATAGCTCATAAGGGGTCTTGTTATGAAACTTGTTGACCAAGGATCTATTCTGGGTGAAGCAGGCAGTATGGATAGCTTCGGCCCAAAAATACTTGGGAAGCCTAGCTTCGGATATCATTGTTTTTCCAGCTTCGATCAAGGTCCTGTTCTTTCTCTCAACTACACCATTTTGTTGCGGTGTACCAGCAGCTGAGAAATTATGATCTATTCCGTGATCATCACATCGAGCAATTCCAAGATTTTTAAATTCGGTTCCATTATCTGATCTCATACTGATGATGTCACACTCTTTCTGGGTTTGCAGTAGACGGAATAATCTGGTGGCTACTTCATATGTATCATCTTTTGAAGCAAACATCTCCACCCAGGTATATCTTGAGAAGTCGTCTACAACAACCAAAGCATATCTGCTACCCCCTAAACCGGCGGAGTTGTGGGGCCAAACAGATCCATATGTAGCAACTGGAGGCACCTAGAAGTGGACAAGCAGGGCTTGCTGCGGAAAGATTCTTTATGCTGTTTTCCCAATTGGCAAGCTCTACATTTCCTTCCATGATCAGCAGACACCTGAGGTAAGCCGGCGACAAGATTTTTATTGGCCAGCTTGGATAGATATTTGAAGTTCAGGTGACTGAGTCTCTTGTGCCATAGCCAGGAATTCTCACTGATGTTCTTAGCTACAAAACAAACATTAGTAACATTCGAAACATTGTTTAAATCTATAGCGTATACGTTACCTTTTCTATATCCAGTGAGAAGTGTTTCACCTGTAGCAATGTCTTTCACATAGCAGTTGGAAGAATTGAAAACACAATGCATACCTTTGTCACAGAATTGTGAAATAGAGAGAAGGTTATGTTTCAGACCATCCACCAAAGATACCTTCTGTACAATCACTGTACCTCTTTTGATGGATCCACGACCGATAATTTTACCCTTTGCGTTGTCACCAAAGACAACTGGAGGACCAGATGCTTCTTCCAGATCGGTGAGGAGATCAGCATGTCCAGTCATATGCCTAGAGCATCCACTGTCCATAATCCAAACATCCTTACCGGCATCGGTTGAGGCCATTAAGCATTCCTGAAATAAAACAGTAAGCTTATGGTCCCCCTTATTCTTTTGGGTCCAAAGAGTTAGTTCCTCTTTGGCAGCCATACCTGGCCACCACCTGAGCTTTTAGACTCAGTGGGTCCAGATAGGTGCTTCAAGAGGCATTCATAAGCCTTGTGACCAATAAAACCACGGTTACACATCTATTAGAAGATGGCTGAGGAGGCTTAGATGAATTGATGTTCAATTTTGCCAATGCTTCAGAGGATTAACTGATTGGACAGAAACAGATCCTTTGGGGACGAAGGCGATGGGTTTAGCTTTGTTGACTGGTTGCACTGGTTTGGAAGACCTATTACCGGTTGGGAGCCCTCACCGGTTGATTGACCGGTGACAGTTGTCTGACCGGTTTGTCCCTTACCGGTGATGGCTTCCTTACCGGTTGTAGTTTCCTTACCGGCAACCTGGTTAACAATTTTAATTCCACCTTTGCTTTTTCCATCACTGAGTGGAACATATTGTCCTAGCTCAGGATCAGCTACCTCGGTCCATTGGGATTTGTTTTTGCCCAAATAAGCTTTCATCTGTTCCCTTCCCTTGGGATAGGTGTGTGGAACAGCTTTGAAAGGTTTAGTTAATTCTCTCTTAATCAATTTGGATTGAGCATCATCAAATTTACCCATCAAGTTCTCAGAGACAGACTTGGTAACCGGTTTGTTATTGCTGTCATTTTCCTTACTGCCGGAGGTAAAACTTATTCCAGATGTAACATCTCGGTTTGGAGACATCTGATCTTGTATGATAGTCTCCATAGCAGCTCGGGATTTTGTGTAAGTGTCAATAGTTTTAGAAAGAGAATTATTTCTTGACACAAGATCAGCAATTTGACAAACAGAAATGTTCAGTCTCTCAGTGAGTTCTTGATTGTCCTTTTTTAACTGAATTAACTCTAGCTTGCTTTCTTTCAAATCTTTTATTTCAGCTTTCAAAGAGTCATTTTCAGCAGAGATTATTTTGAAATTATCAGCCATAATTTTGTGAGCTTCATTTAATTTTTCAAAATCGGAGAAGAGCTCATTCATCACCTCTGCCATTTCAGACTTTGACATATTGGGCATAGGGTCAACAGTAGGCTGAGGGGAAGAGGATGATGGTTCAAAATTGGGATCAAAATTTGGTAGTGATGATATCGGTTCAGGGTTAGGCTCGGTTAGAGGCTTTAAGTGAATCGGTCGGTTCTCAAGCATCGGTTGATAGGTAGCGATCGGTAAGGCTTGAGCTTGATAGGTCGGTTGAATGGGTTGCATCAACGGTCTGAGAGTGGGCATGGTTTTGGGCTGACCATAGAGGGATCCACCTATGTTTTGAATTTTGAAGTTATATGGATTGCCTGCATCTACCTTGGGAATAGGAATGGGATCATCAAAGTATGTCAAGGGAGATCTCATAGGTGGAGTCTGGTCAACATAAGATGATTGTTCATTGGAGTTGGGGTGTCTAAAGATAGGAGTTTGTAGAGAGATGGGTTTATCATAAGTTCCATCCATAGCAACAAAACTGACATCAGCATCTTCATCTGAGTCAGCAAAGTCAGCTTCCTCATTCTCAGAATCGGTCTCAAACCAAACAGGTAAAGCCTTTTCAGTTGCATCCTCCGCAACTAAACTCTTAGATCTAGGAAATTTCTTGAACGGCTCTTCCTCAGAAATTCATATTTCGGTTGAGGGCATTTGGAGGCAAAATGGCCGGGTTTTCTACAGTTGTAACACACAAGCTCACCTTGGGCATTTTTACCATCGGTTGAGGTTGAGGTTTGGCCTTTTCTTTGATAGTTTCCAGATCTATGGAAAGATGAGGATTTGGGTTGGAATGATTTGCTGTGGGATTTCTTAAAATCCTTAAACCTTTTGTAATTTCTAGCAAATGCAGCAAATTCATCCTCTACCTCAAGAGGTGTACTAGTTGAGGTATTGGCTTGAGTTGGTTGAGGCTGAGATATTGAGGGAGAGTCAACGGTAGTAGTTTGGCCGGTAAGCATAGAAGAACCGGGAAGATCTCGCCCGAGCTGGCAGAGATAAATTTTTAAATTGTTTTTGCACTCCACTCAGCCGGTTGAGCTCTTCCTCATATAAGAACAAAGTAGACACAATGTTCTGGATATGAGTAACATTCAAATCACGGCATTCTTTCAAAATAGCGACCTTCACATGCCACAAGTCTCCAAGAGAATTGAGGAATCTCATGTTTAGGTCTTTCATGGTATAGACTCTACCTAAAGATGCACAAGAGTTACTCACCTCGCAGAATCGGTCGTACGTTTCCTTCATTGTCTCATTTGGATTCTTCTTGAAGGACTCAAACTCAGCAACACTTTTGTAGAGTCTGTTGTCCTTGGCCACTTGATCTCCTTCAAAGTATCTGAGTAGACTCTGCCACACTTGTTGAGCGGTCTCATAGCATTGTACTTGTTTGTACAGTCTGTCATCAAGTCCTGAGGTTATGATGTGCAAGGCTTTTCTGTCCAAGGAGTCACACAGTTTGTCATCCTCAGTCCATTCTTCTCGTGGTTTTGGCACATAAGTTTCATAAACCTCAAAATCTTGTTCAGACTCTCTATCTGCATGATCCATGAGAGGAGTTTTGGGAGCTCTGGTTGCAAGATTGATTTTCAAGGGTGTTATGGGACCATCTCTGACTACAGTAGTTAACCTATCATCTATTGAATCCAAGTACCGCATGATTCTGTTTTTCCATACTGGAAATTCGTTATCGTTCAACATGGGAACGGATGTCAAGTTGTATGTTTGCATGATTTTTCCTGCCATTTTGGAATTGGCAATTCAAGCGGTTAAGCTTGGAAAAATGATTTTCGAAAATTGTAAGCTCTGATACCAATTGTTAGGTCCCAAATGGTAGGAATCAGGCTAGAGGGGGGGGTGAATAGCCTGTTAAAACTTTTAGCTAAAAACTTCTTTTGAAAAACTTTAGCTTACCGGTAAGTGATTTGCACAGCGGAAATTAAGTTTTCAGTTTAGAGAAATAGGCAAACCGGTAAGACAAAATATCATGCAAGACAAGACAAAATTATTTCCAAGTAAGACAAACAAAGTGAGCAGTAAGTGAAGTCAATAGGTTGTGACCAGTTGAGAGATTATCAACTGATTACAACTACACAACAGAAGACAAGCAAAGCAATAAATGACACATTGTTTGAAGAGGTTCACAGTGTTAAATAACTGCTACGTCCTCTACCAAGTTTGGTCAGAACTTGGATTTGTGAAGGTGCACTACTTTATTAATGGATTCTACCTATTACAAGTTGCAAGCCAATGATTGAAAGGCTGCCAAACTAGAGGTGACCACTAATGGGTCGTGCTACAATAAAGACCTGGTGTTTTCTAGAGATGTGCTCACAAGCTGAGCTGATTTCTCTAGGGTGTTGTGTGTGAATCAATCAATGTGTTCCATAAGTAGTCTAATGGAGGAACACTACAGAATTGATTGAGGTGCCAGTGAATAAGTCCTAACAGAGATGTCTAGTGAATAGGGGACTTGCTTTGAATGCCTTGAACTAGAGAAAGAATGTGCAGGTTGGTAGTTCAAAGCAGCTCACTCTCAAGAATCATAAATGCACCCTACCTTCTTCAATGCTCCAGGAAAGCTATTTATAGTGAACTTTGAAAAGGAGCCGTTGTCTTTGAAGAGGTTGCAATGATGACTTGGACTGGCAGGCATTAAATGGGAAGATCCTTGCATTAAATGCCTGAGATTTGGATAGAGAGGATTTCCAGAGATAGATGGGGCTCTGTGAGTACTGGTTACTTGACATTCTCAAAGAAGTACTGATTTGCTGCAGAGATGTCATGTCAGCATGCTTGCTTTACCAACTTTAGCTAAAGTTGATGGCTTGGTAGTTGGGAGCAATTAATGCACCGGCAAGCTGCTAACAAGAGGAAGCTTGAAGAGTAAGCTTTAACCGGTAAAGTAACATGGCCGGTAACAGAGGTGCCGGTCCGGTAACTCAATCGGTAAGATACTCAACCGGTAAGATACTCAACCGGTAAGAGGAGCTTTAACCGGTAACTGACTCCAACCGGTAACTCACACATTGCTGATGGAAATTCTCTGGTCTTCAAGTCTTCAAATCTTGAGAAAAATACATAGCAAAAACACTTGGCACTAGCACTAAGGGATCCTATGGTACATAGAAAAATTCTATTTAGATCTAACTAAATTAGGGGTCCTCATTAATGCTTGTTACGATTGGGATTAAGCAATTCTAAGCCTAAGCATATATTTGACTAACAGCCCATTCTCAGGATGACCTGCATTAAGGCTCGAGCATTCATGTGGGGGCCACAGGTACCGCCATGTACTTCGTTCATTAGGTCGGCAGCCCTTTGTTTGCTGATACAGCGTAAGAGGGGACCTCGGTAGCGCCTTTTGTACAGCGTGTCTCCCAGAAGGACGTAGTGGGAAGCCAAGCATTTCAGAGCCATCATACTTTTTGCCTTGATTCCCTCTTTGTATTCCCCGTCTTCAATTTTGAAGGAGGCTTCACCGCTTTTTAAGTATTGGTAGATTTGAGCATACCACGGGTCATCTACCGGTTCCCTCTCTGCTCCAATCTCAAAGCAGTAGGCTGGGTTTTCTCTTCTCCCAACCCTGAAGGGTTTAACTGATTTTCCTTCGGGTATTTTGACAAGGGAGGCTAGTGTTGCCAGGGCATCTGCGAACCTGTTGCGGTCTCTGGGCAGGTAGTGGAAGCTGACTTCCTTAAACTGGGATGCGAGGTCTTCCATTTAGGCGTGATATTTTTGCAGACCCATATCAATTGTTTTCCATTTGTTGGACACTTGGTTGATGATGAGAGCAGAGTCACCGTATACTTCCAACTCCTTGATGTTCCTTTCTAAGGCTGCCTCCAATCCGGCTATGCAGGCTTCATACTCGGCTGCATTGTTAGTGACCTCGAAGTTGAGCTTTATGGCTATGGGGGTATGTTCGTCAGTAGGCTCAACCAGGAGCATTCCTATTCCATTCCCCCATTTGTTCGCTGCCCCGTCAAAGAAGAGTTGCCAGCGATTTTCTCCTTCTAGAGCAAAAATTCCTTCATCGAGGAATTGAGGTTCGGGTCCTCGGCATTCAACACTTGGAAAGTCAGCCAGTTGGTCTGCCATCACTCGCCCTTTCACGGGCTTTCTCGACACATAAATGATATCATACTCGGCCAGAAAGAATGACCACTTTGCCAATCTCAAAGAGAGGGAGGGCTTGTCGAACAGGTATTTGATGGGATCCAATTTCGAAACCAAATGTACCGAGTGAGACTGCATGTAGTGCTTCAACTTTCCCACTACCCATACCAGACCTGCACAGGTTTTCTCACAAACTGAGTAGTTGAGTTCACTGCCCTGTAGCTTCCTGCTCACAAAATAGATGGCGCTTTCGACTTTGGAGTCCCTTTGCTCCTGTGCCAGCATAGCCCCAATCGCGGTGTCTGTGACAGTCAGGTACAATAGTAGTGGCTTTTGTCGATGAGGGGGGGTAAATGATCGGAGGATTCACAAGGTATACCTTGATCTTTTCAAAAGCAAACTGGCATTCTGGGTTCAATTCAGTGGATGTGCTCTTCTTCATCAACTTAAAGATAGGCTCGCAGATGGAGGTCAGTTGATTCACGAAACGGCTTATGTACTGTAGCCTTCCCATGAAAGATTTAACCTCTGTCAGTGTTCGAGGTGGTTTCATCTCGACTATGGCTTTGATCTTATGCGGGTCCACTTCGATTCCCCATTCAGTCACCATGTACCCCAAAACTTTACCTCGCTTGACGCCGAAGGAGCATTTAGCTGGATTCAGCCTCATGAAATGTTCTCTGAGGCGGTCGAAGAATTTCTCAAATCGACGAAGTGCTGGCCATCGGATCCTTTGGAGTGGACTATCATGTTATCAACGTAGACCTCTATTTCTTTATGAATCATGTCATGGAACAGGGCAGTGGCAGCCCTCTGATAGGTAGCCCCAACGTTCTTCAGACCGAACGGCATGACTGTATAGCAATATGTTCCCCAGGGGGTAGTGAAAGCTGTCTTGGCCTGGTCTTCTTCGGCCATTTTGATCTGGTTGTAGCCGGCAAAACTGTCAACGAAAGACTTGACCACGTAGTTGGTCGTGGTATCTACCAGCATGTCAATGTTGGGCAGGGGGAAGTCATCCTTTGGGCAGGCTTTGTTGAGATCTCTGAAATCCACGCAGCATCGGACTTTTCCGTTAGCCTTGGTGACTGTTACGATGTTGGAGAGCCAGGTGGGGTACTCGATGACCCTGATGAATCCTGCTTTGAGCATCTTCTCAATTTCCTCCTTTACTTGTAACGACCACTCATGTTTGATCTTTCTCAGCTTCTATTTGACTGGCTTGACTTCTGGATCTAACGGTATCCTATGATCCACTATGGAGGGATCGAGGCCGGGCATATCCTTGTAAGACCATGCAAGCACATCCACAAATTCCCTGAGTAGTTCCGTCAGAGTTGCTTGTTCGGGCCCGTCAAATAAACTGCCAATCTGCATCTCTTTATGCTCTTCTGCAGTTCCCAGATTCACACGAGTCAAAACCTCCTCGACTCGGGCTCGGTTTTCTCTTTCTCAACAACTCCGCTTAAAGATTTCTTTAATGTATTGTTCATTTAGTGTGTCTCGCATCTCTATCTAGTGAATCATTATTAGCCGTTTTAAGGTTGTTAGTTAATTTATCATTAGTTAAAGTGGCAATCGTGGGATACTCGAAAGGTCGATCATTTCATTCGTAGTAAAAGGAAGTACAACATTGGCTACAATTTCATAGTCTTCTCGGCGTAAGGCCATCGACGACTCTAGGGACTCGAATTCGACGACAAGAGACTCCTGAGGACTTGAAATAGGTGGACACAAGGGGACGGGGAACCAATCCAAGCTTCGTGACCATTTCTTCTTTGCTCGCGGATGGACCGGAGAGAGTTTCCCAATTCTTCAAGGGCATGGTAGACTGTATGACCATGGCTCGAGTATCTAGCGACTTCTGTCCTCCCCGCTTCATTACCGCGATCATTTCTTTCACCGAGCCCCGCCGATCGTGTCCGGAATGTGCACTTCTTCCCCAAACATCCGCCGCATGACGGACCATCCCATTCATCTAAGGAGAATTCTCGAGTCTCTGGCCTTTGGCATGACCGCTCAAACTCACTGTGGCCTTCTCGACGGAATGACTTCGCTGAGCTTCTCAAACCGCTTTTACCACTCTAGTACCCTTTGAAAGTGTACTTGCTCTTCATGGTGGTAGTAGCCCTGTGTATCTTGGGTAGGTCGAGGAACATTCTTCGGACGGGTTGGCTCGGGTTCCCCGAACTTACCGAGGTTCTCTTGTAGCTTCAAACCACCTTCCAGGAGGGCTCTTTGACCGTGGCATCATCTAGCTGTGGGGCGCCTTTCACGAAGTAGTCATTCATGTCAAGACTGAAAGAGGGAGGTTTGGGACTGTTGAAAGGGACCTTTCCTGCAGCAGCTTCCTTTCTTTTCCGAGCAATTTCTTTCTCTTTTGCAATCCCCTCTGAGGTTGGCTCATATCCCAGGCCATGGAAAGTTTTTTGTTCCTTCACCTCATGACCTTGTGAGATCCTTGTAGGTGCTTCCCGAGACCCAGACCAGGCAGGTAATTCATCTTTCTCATCATCCTCATAACAGAGGGATTTTGTCTCGGTGACGCCGATCCACGTTGCAAACTTGGACCTTAGGGGACTCGACTGTGAAGCCAGTCAGCATGAAACCATCCTCATCATGTTTGATCTCCAGGATGGGTATTCCACCTGTGTCGGTGCCTTCCAAAGTGACTAGGTCCCCATAAATGGTTGTTAGATCCCCATCTGAAACGAACTTTACACACTGATGAAGGCTCGAAGCGACCCCGTTAACCTGGTGCAGCCAAGGTCTTCCCAACAGAGCATTAAAGGTGATTGGGATATCAATGACTTGGAATTCTACGGGTATCATTTTCTTGCCGAACCAGAGGTTTAAAGTAGCAGCCCCAAGTACAGTACGAGACGTTGAGTCGTAGGCCTTGACTGTGAGGGAGGAAGGCTTCAGATCTGTGGGCTTGATGCCAAGCAGGCTCATGATCTTTGCTGGGAGGATGTTCATTTCGGACCCATTGTCAACTAAAACCCGAGGGAGACGCCGTTCATCTAGCTGGACCGTGATGAAGAGAGGCTCATTATGATCGGCTCCGAACTGGGGGAGATCTAGGTCTGTGAAGGTGACTATGTTTCCGTAGTGGATGTTCCCAATTAGTTGCACCACGTCGTCAGGGGTAGCATCAATAGGGACCAGTGTGCGGGCCAGACTTTCCTCTAACTTCAACTTGTGGGGATAAGATGAAGTGAGTAAAGACCACAGAGAGATATTAGCTTGAGTCTACTTCAACTGGGGGTCAGGAGTTTCAGCTGTCTTGGCATAGGGGTTACGGTTCTCCCTGGGTGCCGGATCTCGCCGACTTCTTATCTCGTCTTGGGATTACCTCCGATGGATCTGCCCGGATCTAGTCAACAGTTTACTTCTCCTCTCGGCTTATCTCGTCGCCTCTTTGCAGACTCTTTTAATGCCGCTAGGTCAAAGGAGGAGCTTGCTTAGCAACCGGCCACCGATTCTCGATCGATTTTGTTGCAAGTCTCCCTAAGTTTAGCAATGGTGAGGGGCTGAGCTCGGGGATATTAGGTATGACTGGCTTCTGACTGGGAAGCCTTCCGGATTGCTTCCCAAGTTACGGGTTTCTGAGCCTGAGGTTGTGCTGTTGTTCCTTGAATGGCCCACAGAGCTGGGGCATCTTTCGATTCATCCTGATCAGGGTCTGCATTATCCCATGCCTGCCTGAGCTTGCCCATGGTTAGCATGCAGCATGAACTATTGTCTCCTGAGCTTGGTGGCTTTCCTTTTTCGTTTTCGGCTTTATATAGAAGTCCCGACTCCCTTTTATAATACTCAGCGCTAGAGATAATTATGGCATTCTGTATGGGAGGTGCATCAGGTATCATGCCAGTGTCCAGAACCTCTCTCTCAGGGCTGAGATACACTCGGGAAAAGTGACTTCTTCCCTGGTAATCCTGACGAGGATTGTTACTTTGCCTTCGGGCGGGCTTGTTCTGACAATGGTTACTTTCTCATTGGGGAGGATAGGGGTCAGTCTCCCTTTCTCTAACATATTTTTAACTATCTGCTTAGATCGGATGCTCTAGAATCCCTTCCCCAGAGCATGGTAGGAAGTGTTGAACTCCACGACATCTACATATTCAGTCCCAGGAAAATCCATGGCTTTCATGTCTTCGGTTACGTGGTCGTCCCCCGAAGTTTCTTCAATTTTCTGACTGTCGGCTTCCATCTCATCGTACACCAATTTCCTCTCATTTTTATAGGCTAAGCAACCACAAGTGAAGGATTGGCAGTGCCCGTTTGTCTGGCTCAAAGCGGCAGTTCGTGACACCTGAGTCCAAATGAGGAGTTCTCGGGGTCCGTTCCTGGGTATCTGGCTACTAGAAAGGCGTCATGGGGGTCCATGGGTATGAAGGCAACTGGAGTGGCTTCCAGATCCATGACCCTTTTTAGCGATTCCAGGCATTCAGTGTGCTCGAGAGGTTCAGAAGTAACTCTTATAGCAGTAATGCCGTCCATCCTACGGGTGGAAGAAAGGGATCAAATGACATTCACAAACTCATTGTCCGCTGGAGGCTGAAAGCCTGCCTTTTCGATTAGTTCTTCGATGAAACTTCTCCATTCACCTACTAGTTTTTCATAGGGGACGTTGTGCTCCAGGATTTCAGATCCATATTCCTCTTCAGATGGGGTCTGTTGCTCCTCATCCTCTGATGTGTTTGGACATTGACCACAGTTGCACCTTGAGAAAACTCCTCATGGGGGTCAGTCTCCATTGGTTCCTGATCCACATTC
This sequence comes from Adenophora triphylla var. japonica, assembly GCA_022495995.1. Taxonomy (NCBI): domain Eukaryota; kingdom Viridiplantae; phylum Streptophyta; class Magnoliopsida; order Asterales; family Campanulaceae; genus Adenophora; species Adenophora triphylla. The sequence goes on from JAFEMH010003411.1 coordinate 250,456, forward strand.
TTCGGCGGCTCTTCGTCGTCACTGGCCGACAACCACCCATTGTGCCTAGCACCCATGCTGTCATTTCCGACGTGATTGTTCCAAACTAATTCTGGGTCTTGGGGTTCAGTTGATTCTTCGCTCTCGTCGTCATCGCTGTCGTCAGAGTCATCATCACTGTCATCAGAATCATCATCATCCCATCCTATCCGACCTTCGTCTAGGAGAGAGCGCCGATCATATCTGTTAGGAGAGGACGGGTGTGTGCAACCACGTGTTGTCATAGGCCCCCAATGCCGGAAGTGGCAATTGTGACTCAGCCTTTTCCTCCCAGAACCGTGGGAGAAGGGCGAAAGGTGGCGGTACATATTCGACCCTGTGGAGTATATGGAAGCAATCCTCCTCATCTGATCCTTCACCTTTGCTATTATCAGGACTGTACTCGGCTTCTCCCAGGACCATTTTGCAGAAGTGTACTAGCTCGAGGTGTGCTTCGGCCTCTTTACTAATAAGCCCTAATACGGGTGCCCGTCTAAAGCTCTCTTGTTCAATTCTTCTTGAGTGCTCTAGCCATCTTGTGTAAATGGTCTTCTCATAGTTTGATCTAAATGGCCCCAGTTCTTCAGTGTCAGCTATCCCTTCTTCTGAGAAGTAGCGAGCCTCATAGTCGAGCAGGGAGCTGCTAATATGGGACCAGGGGGAATCAGCCTGTCCCTCATTCTTGAGGCTGAGTGGGAATCCGAATTCGGGGTCCTCGACCAAGTTGATCAGGGGTATTTGGGAATCTTCGTCTGGCTCATCATTCAAACCTTCCTTGGCGTGAGAGGGCTCTCCGATCTCAATCATGTTCACCCTGTTGTTGTTCCTAGGGAATGGATTGTTGACTGTGTTGGGCCCCTCAGGTACTTCTAGCTTTCCCTTTTCAATTAGCCCTCGTATAGCCTTCCTCAGCACTATACAATCGTCTGTAAGGTGCCCGTGGTACTGATGGAAAGCACAATGTTTGGTGGTGTCCAAAGGGATGCTGGGATCCCTGGGCTGGTAATTGTCCAAAGGCCGAATCAAACCCTCCTTGACTAGTCCTCTGAAAACTTCACTCAGGGGCATTCCAAAGTTACTGAACTTTATATTCTGAGGCTTGGGCATCTCGACTTTCCTAGGCACGAAAGGAGTGGCATTGTTGCAATTTCCGTCCGGCAAAGTTGATGCAACTTCTTTGCCCTTGGGTCAAGGTGAACAGATTGGCGATAGTGGCTCTGCACCGGTAAGTAGGGGCGCTTGCTTGTTGCCGATTGTAGGCCTTTTCAAACTTAGCCCCGTAGCCGACCATGGCACGCAGATCCGGATAGTGGAAATTGCTGAGGGATGCCCTAAGGTGAGGCTTCAAACCTGACTGCAAGATGTCCAGCTGTTCTTCATCAGAAGGAGGAATGGCCATTTCACTCAGCTTAAGGTTCCAACGTTTGTAAAAGTCACCAATATTCTCATCAGGGCATTGCACAGTTGTTTGCAAGTCTACCCGATTCGTCTCCCATTCCAGGTTGGCCTTGTACTTTTCGGTGAAGGCATTGGTGATCAGTTCCCAAGTGGCATTGGACTTGGGTTTCACCCGGAAGAACCATTTCAGAGCCCCTAGTTTCAAAGAGAGGCTGAAGTAATCGGCCAGCTGCTGGTTCGTGCATCCTTTACCCTTCATAGCTAAGGTATAGGTGTCCAGATGGGTTTCTAGGCAGGCAGTTCCATCAAACAGTTCCAAAATGGGCATCACGAACTTGTGGGGTAAAGGCACAATAGAATCAGGATCTGTGGGCCAGAGGGCAGCCTTCTTTCCTGTCAGCTCAGCAATCTGTGCTTTCATTTCCTTGTGTTATTCCATGAACCAAAGCCGATGAGGGTCCCGTGGTGGAGCCGTAGCGTTCAAACCAAAGGATCGAGCTGGAGAGAGGAGTTACCATTGGCGGCACACTGGTGGAAGGAATGGCAGGTCCAGGGACATAGGTGAAAACCTGTCCTTGGCCCAAATTACCCTGGGGAGTGTAAGTAGGAGCCTGGGCAAAGGGATAGAACCCAGCGGCTTGCTGTTGGCTTCCAATTGGCAAAGAGGGTGGTGGCAGACCTGAGGTGGCCGGGTAGCTCGGGTTCCCGGGGTGAGACTCATAAGTAGGCTTAAATGCGGGCTGTGATCCCTGGTTGTTGAACTACATGCCTGGCTATGGCGATGGTGTATAACCGGGAGGGTACTGCGATCCTGGTGATTCTGATGAGACTGGGATGGGGGCTTGCTGGCCCATTGGACCTTGAGTGAGAAATGGGTTTGTGGAAGCTGGCGAGGTGTTAGGGGCAGCTGGACCAACATCATTTTGAGGAGGGGTTCCTGACTGTTGCCCTAGACCAAACTGTGGTGGCGGCATTCCAAACTGTTGCTGTGGTACTCTGAACTGTTGTTGTGAAGGTCCGGACTGATCGATTCCAAACTGCGGTGGGATCCCAACTTGCTGCGGCATTCCGAGGTACCCCCAACCATGGGAAGACATTCCGTACTGATTTTGTCCCCACTGAGGAACTGCGAACTGGCTTGTCCCGCTGCATCGTATGGGTCCAATAGTCTGTGGTTGAGGAGCTGGCTGACCCATAGATCGAGAAGCATGGGCTCCGGTAGTAGTACCATAGGAGGCTGGCGGTGGCATCCTGGAGTAGTCAGGGCGACCAAGAGTGGGATTGGGGTCCTCCTCTTCTTCCACGGTGAACGTGCCGTCGGGATTAAGACTGGCGGCCAAACCATGGCTCCTAATAGCCTCCAGAAGGCTGTTCATCTGTGCTTCCTGTCGCAGTCTCATTTGTTCGGCCAACTGATTCCACTGATGTTCTGTCTGGGGAGTCCCGGGAGGCGGAGTGGTGTTGTCCCCATTGTTACCAGCTGATGCAGACATTCTGAAAATCGGAGTTGAAGCAAACGGTGAAGCTGACGATGCGCTTGATTCTTCCCAACTAGCCAGACGGTGACCCGGTGTCCGTACCCAAGCCTTGCGAGGTGCTGCGGGAGGAAGATACAAGGGAGGTTCAGACTTTGGGGGTGGAAGAAAAAGGGTAGGTGTTTGGGCTCAGGGCTCATGCAACATGCGGTTATTTGTTCCCGTTTACTTAAAACGTGTTTTATTAAAACCTAAGCGGTTGGAAAAGATTGCTCTTTTTTTTTTTTAACTACTCTAAGTCCTGGATCAGTGGGACCCATCACTACGCCTGCGGACCCTCAACCTGTAACCCCGAACAAGGGTTCCGTAGGGCAAGCGGATCCCACCGACCGAAAAGGAAAACGAACCTAAGGTCTGGCGGATCATGAAGTCTTAACGCGCACTCGATGTAAATTACCGGCAAGGCCAGCGTCGAGGGTCAAGATCGAGTCAAAGTGCCTGACGGAAAATCGGCATGACTCCGACTGATAATAGTCCACAAGGGATCTTGACTTCGTCGTTGGTTATGCGGTAATTAGACATGGATTGAGCGTCAATCCTAGATGACTCGGTGTCACACCGGGAGCCGGTGTATGAACCGTGCGGGTCAAGGTCAAAGTCCGAGCCCCAGACAAGATCGGGTCAAAGTTCATGACGTAAAACCGGCATGCCTTCGACTGAGTTAGGTCCGTGGGGGATCCCAACTTGGCACGTTGACTAGGGTTTGACTTACACGGGGCATGCAATGACGCAGTCTGACACGGACCGGACCAAAAACCAACCGAGTCTCGTACAAAGTGTGTCACTGACAAGTGCAGGGTCGATACAAGGGTAAACCAATGGCCGTTTGGGTCATCCCGTGCTCGCACCAAGAGGCGTAGTAAGGCCTCCTGTGCCGCTACCGAGATTTCCGGGTTAAGGACGTAGTGTGCAGTGTACAGTCAACGTGCGCGTAGTGTGCGGCAGTCTATTTTCCTTTTTGAGTAAAAATTTTAAAATGTATCTTAAAAGCATGATGCATGCAAAAAAAGATTTTTTTTTTATTTGAAAATATGGAAGCACATAAGCACATAAAGTTTTAAACAATTAAAAGGAACGATCCGACGGCCAAAATTTGACTTTTTCGGGACGGTCAAAACAACAACAAAGCATGACGGGAAAAATACACACACACACAACAAAAAAAAAGTCTCAAGTGTTGGGATGAAAGTTTGACCCACAAAAGGTTTTTTTTTTTTTGAAATGAAACCGGTACGTAGCATTGTTATACCATATTTTGTCCCCGACTCTGGTAAGGAGGCATTAACAAGAAATTTAATGGTTTCCACCTATATACCGAGTATCATTTTTATATTGTATATAAAAAAAAGCTTAATACTCCCTAGCGGAGTCGCCACTGTGATGATATGTATCCGCGAGAGCCAATTTTCTTAAAATAAATAAAATTTCTTTTGAGTTGCCCGACAAGACCTTTTGTTTGTTTTTAAAAGTTTCGAAAAAATCTTTATCGGACTTAAAAGAAAATCGTTTTCGGAGTCGCCACGCCGTTTTTTGTTTAAGGGTCAAAACTTTGAAAAATACCCTAAATTAGAGAAAATGGGTTCGGAGGTCACGTTACACTCCGGGAAGAACGTTGGTGTTCACCCGAAATGCCTCGTACGACGAGTCTTCCTCACTTGAAACCTTTTATGTGTGTGTGTGTGTATTTAAAGGGACTTTTCTGAAAATAACTGAAATTATAAGGACTGAACTGAAAAACAGTTTGAAAACAGTGGTTAAACTGAAAATAACAGAAAATTTGAGGGACTGTTTGCAGATGACAGTGTCATCCGCGTGGACAAGATTGCAGTGCAATCTTATCCGCGCGGATAGGGCTGCAGTCTCCATATTTTACAGTTTCCAGTTTAGTCACTGTAATTTCCAGAAAGTTAACTGGATTTACAGGACTTAACTGGAATTGTAACTGAAAGTCAGAAAGCAAATGGGGATTTGGATTTTGGCATCCATGCTTGTCCTCTCTTTCCCTAGACTTTGATTAGTGGTCATAAGTGATGAATCCACTTAATCAAGTCATCCCGGGGGTACGTTAGGACTTTGTGAGCATTTCATTTGCTAGGGAAAAGGGGAATTTGACATGAAAGTAAATTGACAAGAGAGTTAGGTCAAGATGTATCAACTTTAGAGGAAGATCTCTAAGGTGGTCATAAGATGACCATCCTTGAGATCTATACTCAAGTGTATCTCCTACATCTTGTGTGACCTATTTTGTGTGTCTAGATGATGTTCATTCAAGGAAAATGTTCCAAGGTGAGCATCTTAGACATGGGGAGGGGAATTTGCAAGGAATTTAAATAATGTGGACCATTTGAAATGATCATCTATGGAGATTGACTCCAAGATGGCCATATTGAGGTCAAGGAAGCAAGTAAAACTAAACATGTAAAGGAGCATGAAATATGGACCACTTGAAGTGGTCATCCATGAAGATGAACTCAAAGATGACCATCTTCTCGGTCAAACAAGCAAGTACCAAGAAATCTAAAATAGGGAGTGGGGGAATGACATAAAGTAAAAAGGGGATGTGGATCATTTAGGAGGATCATCCATGGAAATGGGTTCCACGGAGATCCTCTTGGAATCTTGGGACAAGAGGGAAAAGGATGAACAAAAGAAGAAGCAACAACAACTACTTCACATCATTTATGTTGGAAGATGTGTGTATGGTTGAGTTTTGAGTAAGGAAGAATAAGGGTATTACCAATGTTTCTTGAACTTGAGTGTAGGGTTTGAAGGTTTCAAAGGGTTAGGAGTGGTTTTGGGATGGATGAGAGGATGAATTTGGTGTGAAATTTGAGTTTTGAAGGTGTAAATGGTTGTTTGAGGGTTGATTTGGGCAGAGTGACAGTAGGTTTTCGTATTTTTTTGGGGCTTTTTCTCTATATTAAAATGAGGGAGAAGGGGGGTATTTATAGGTTGCCTGGGTGCTGATCTTATCCGCGTGGACAAGATTGTAGGTACAATCTCATCCGCGTGGATGACCCCAGCAGGCGTGCTTGTTTTTTGCAAAAAGTTGTTTCTGACAGTTTTGACTTATTTAAATGGTCAATATTCCCTTTTCTTGGAAATGACAGACTTCCAGCTAGGTAATTGTCCATTTTTTTATTCCTAAGAGGTCCTTCCTCATTCAAATTGTCAAAATAATGTCCAAAATGCCCCTAAATGATTATAAATTATTAATTTGGGCTGAGAGAACATTAACGACCCAGATTGGGGTACTTACAGTCATCAACCTTGGTTGAATTGCATACGTATTGTTCACCAACAACATAGCAATTGTCACTCGATTTGGTTCATGTCATAACATAAGTGTTAGTATGATAAAAAACTTCACAAGTATTCTTTTTAAATTTTACCTCTAAGTTGTCATCACATAATTGACTAATGCTAATCAAATTAACCACCAATCCATTAACGTGTAAGACATTTTTAAGGTGGGGAAACCAGGCACATTAAGTGTCCCTTTTCCAATGATTGTACTCTTACCACCACCACCATAAGTAACACTACCCCCTGTGATGATGTTGCCATTCGCGGGAAAATTCGATTTTTGCGTTTCTTTGAAAAACCAAATAAAACCGGAAAAACGGAGTCGCCACGCCATTTTAATTTTGAGGGCCAAAACTTTGAAAAAAGCCCGAGATCAGAGATTTAGGTTCGGAGGTCATGTTACGCGTCGGGAAGGACGTTAGTGTGTGTTGGAAATGGATAACGGAAAGTTAGGTTTAACTTAACGTTGATCTAGTTTCTAACGGAAGTTTGTTATGTGTTAACGGAACTAGTTACAAATTGTATTCTACATTTGTTGTAGATTACTAAAATCATTGAATATCTCAAAACCATTTAGGGTGAATGAGAATTAATGACAATAGTCTTTTGTAACTTAATGAAAAGTTAGTTAAAAGGTCAATTTGATCATTTGGATCAAATTGGGTTTGAACAGTGTTTTTGGGTGATGAGTTTTTGGCTCAAACTGATCAGAACGAGTGGGGACTCTGAGCACGAGTCGTGAGCACGAGTGGGATTCTGATGACCATTTGCTCAATTCTGATCAGAACGAGTGGAATGCTTGGGAACGAGTCGTGGGCACGACTCGTGCCAATTAGCACGACTCGTGCCCTTCACAGCTGTTCGAAAGTTTGCACCTTTTCAAGGGAAAAGGCACAAAACCTTTTGACTCTCTTTATATACTTCCCCCTCCGAATTTCAATTTACTCATACTATTTTTCTACCCTTCCTACCCTCTAGTGAGATAGATAAACATACCCAAATCATTGGCATCTTGTTGCATCAAATCTTTCAAAGTCCAAAGTTCTAAATAGTGATTAGTTCGTAGAGTTACCAATTTGGAGTGCTCCTATTGGTGATTATAAGTCGTTTTATCTCACGAGAAGTTTGCCATTTAAACCGTAAGCACCTGTGCGGGGCAAATACTTCTTACGGAAATTGTGCTACACAAGACTCGACTTCCTAAATTGTTCTTCCCAATTTCCGTTAGTTTTTTCTGTCAAGTTTTCCGTTAAGTTTGAAGAAGCCACACATTAGTTTTAACAATCGTAAGAAGTATTTTACGCTTCTTCAAGATCTTCTAGATGGCAAATAAGAAAGACGTCTCCTCCTCCAGTCAAGGGAATGTTACGCCTCCTTCTCAAGGTGACGCTACATTCAAAAATGCTACACCGTCTCACCCGGTTCATGGTAAGAAACCTCCTTCACGTACAACCTCAAGGGTTGCACCTCTTAATGCTCTCCATCCGTCTCATGTATTCGTACATGCAGAAAGACCGGGTATTCTTACCGGGATGAACTTTAAGAAGTGGCAACAGAAAATGTTGGTCTATTTGACAACTTTAAAATTGGTGCATTTTCTTTGGGAATATCCACCATTGATATCCGACGAGGATGAATCCAAAGCAAAGAATGACTTGGATACATGGAATCACAACGATTTCTTGTGTCGCAATTATATTCTTAATGGCTTGGATTATGCACAATACAAGGTATGTTGTGGCATAAAGACCGCGAGAGAACTTTGGGATTTTCTCGAGATGCACAATACTATGTGTATTGTGACTAAAAGACCGCAAGTGAACTTGGTAGAAAGAAGTACCGGAAACAAGAGAAAGAACACCGGGAAAGTGAAGAGGTCCGCCAAGAAGGTTAAAGGTAGTTGTTTTAATTGCGGCAAACCCGGACATATGGCTAGGGAATGTCGACATCCTAGAATCAACAACCAAGATAGAAATCCTCTTCAAGCCAATATGAACGAAGATAGAAATGTTCCATTGAACTTCGAGCAACTTAGTCTATCGGGATAAGTGTTGATCGACTAAATGTGGTTGTTGTGTTAGTAAAGGGTACCTTGTTGAAGGACTCCTTAACTTAAATTGTAATTGTTTGTCCGCCTAAGTGCGAAGAATAAAATTTCAAATTTTATTTACTTGGTTTGAAGTGTTCCAATTGTTATGGCGTGTTCATTTAGGTCGTGTAAATTTAAATTCACTAAGTCGACGAGTTAATTTAAAATTACTACCTAAAATGAAATTTGATTCGCAAAAACAATTGTGATTTCTTTTGTAGAAATCAGTTCAAACCAGAAATAGTAAATAGATAGTTCTTTACTTCTATTAATGATTGCATTTGATAATGCAAAGTTCATTTTTTTTTTGGAAAAGTAAAAGTAAAACCTTAAAGTTTTGAGTAAACAATAAGGTTTGTGATTCATCTTAATGAACAATTAAGAATTTCGTAGTGATAGAGGTGGTTAGTATGAAGTACCATTTGAAAAATAATTGTTGGGACGCTGATACTTATTTATCAAATGAATGCTTCTTACTCACTCAAATCAATTGAATCACAGAAAAAAGAAGATAGAACTTTTAAGGAGATGGTGAACTCCTTATTGATAAGTTCCGTCTTATGTGGGTATACCTAGCATAGGTAGAAATATCTAAACCTAAAGAGGTTAAGATAGGACCCAAAAACCATGGATTACGTTTCCATTGGCAATGCAGTATTCTTCAAACAAGGAAAATGGTTGAAGAGACCTCACTTAAAAACATAGTTATGACTATGTCGTCAGTTCATCTCAAGAAGATGAAATACATTGTAGATAACATGGTTATTACAATTAAATGACTCCACATAAAAGAAAATATTAAATATGAATTAGGACATTCATAAAATATTTGATATGTGGAGGTACACCTCAAGTGTGGGGGTACAAGCGAAATACATAAGTTCTATTGATATGAACTTCTAAGTATTAACATAAACTGTTAAAATGTTAACAGTTTAAAAGAATGGATCATCACATATTTGGAAGATTATTTGATGATAAAAACTCCTAACGAATTTGAAGTGTTCGTAAGCTGTTTTATAAATACCTAAACTGTGGGGGTATTTGGCTAAAGTAGAAATACTTAAGCAAGACACGTTATATTCTTTAAAGAATATACTTCCTTGAAATGATAGGAAATGTATAAATTTTAATAAGAAAATTTATAAAAACTGTAAGTGGTATACAGTTGAAGGACAAATTCATCCTACTCTATTAGGAAGATGGTTGATCTTCCTTATGCGAACCGTTGGGTTGCAAAACCTAGATGTACCAAGGATGAAACTTTTAAAATGTTAAGACTCTTAAATTCAATAAGAAGAATTTTCAAGAGGTCTAGTCTAAAGAGTGAAAAGTACTTTTCTTGATAAAAAGATCTTGAAAGATAGTCTCTACAGACAAATAGAATCAAGGAATGCAATATTCTTTGAAAAATATCTTTCCTGCTAAGGACAGGAAATAAGGTAAATTCTCAAAAGAGAACATATGAATCTACAAAAGGTCCATCTCAAGTTGAAGATGAAGGACTTAGACGTAGTAAAAGGGCAAGAGTGAAAAAGTCTTTTGGTCCTGATTTTCTATCATTTATGTTGGAAAACGAATCAGCAACTGTTAAGGAAGCGTTATCTGGTCCGGATAGTTCGTTCTGGAAAGAGGCTATTAACAGTGAGATAAAATCCATAATGCTTAATAAATACTTGGGAATTGGTAGATCTCCCTCCAGGTTGCAAACCATTAGGTTGCAAATGGATTCTTAAATGAAAGTATAAAGCCGATGGATCTATTGAAAAGTATAAAGCCAGGCTAGTTGTCAAAAGGACATGATGATTTATGCAAGATTATCCCATTGACACAACAGAGCGTTCTATGTCGCACAACCGTGTTGGATCTACTTGTGTATTCATATGGACTAAAACAAGCAACTAAACAATGGCATGAGAAGTTCGATAGAACTATGTTATCAAATGGATTCAAGATTAATGAATGTGACAAATATGTCAACATACATTAAAGGAACATCTGAATCATTTGTTAATAGTCTGTCCTTACGTGGATAACAATGGTAGTCATGAATTGATCATGAATACCAAAGACATGTTAAAGAAGAACTTTGACATGAAAGATATGGGATTAGCCGATGTCATATTAGAAATAAAGATTTCTAGAACATCAGAAGGAATCGTCCTATCACAATTCCATTATCTTAAAAAAGAAAGTACTTCGAAAGTTCAAATAGATTCTTGAGAGGTATTCTCTGTAAAGTATATTCCTGAAAAAGTAGACTCTAAGGAGGTCAAACCACTTAGAGATTTGGGAAATCGAAACGGTACAGAGATAATAACCACTTGAAGAAAGCGGCCGATAGAAGAATTTGATCACTCGAAGGGACTGATCATTCTAGATAGACTAAAGGTCTAATTGTAATTGTAATCAATCACCGGAATAGTATAATCATAGTACTTGGTGTACTTAAAGATATACTTATGATTAAAGATTACAATTCCTATGTAAGTTGAATGGTCTTGGAAGATATTCCTTCGTGGAATAAGCTTGTGTCTACATGACCTAAGGCATTGTGACGACAATGAAAAATAGGAAAAGGTGTAGAATGTCATGGTAAGTCTAGACATAATGGTCTTAGACACACTACCATAGTACAATTGATCTCAATATGCGACTGTCACAACTAGCCATGTGAAGTCAAAATCGGATCCGTCTACCTAAGGGTAGTAATAGAGATCAACTGTATAAACTGTTAAGGGGATGGGTTTAAAACCCACAACAAAAGAACTTATAGCGGACACTCAACCTTGAGAAATGGAGATCCCAGGCCCTTGGTTCAATGAGACAACCAAGTTATAAGTTTTAGTAGAGTTACTTGGAAACAACAACTCGGTTTATTAACCTAGAGATGTTGAATACTCATTCCCAGAACGTCCAAGTACTAGCACATGCAGCAGTGGTAAGGATAAGTTGAGAAAACTTTTAATGATTTCTATACCTACGGGTGGAGTAGTGCATGATACTCCTTATAGTGAGAATCACCTATATAAAGCGAGAGGTAATAAGGCCGCCTCTAAATAAACGCTTATGAATGAGATACGGTCCAGGGCCGAAATGGACAAAACCGTGAGAATGAAAAACTATTAGAGCTATTATTATGTGAGTATTATTGTCTTGGTATACAACCTACAGTCACTGGTTCAAAGCGACTCGCTACCAAATGGCTAGTATATCCGATAATATTTCACTAGGGAAGATTCAAGGCCACAAGCTATCTATCCCGATGTAATAATAGTTCGCCGGAACTTTGGACGAAATTGCATACATGCATTAATTGTCATTCATGTGGGGGATTGTTGGAAATGGATAACGGAAAGTTAGGTTTAACTTAACGTTGATCTAGTTTCTAACGGAAGTTTGTTATGTGTTAACGGAACTAGTTACAAATTGTATTCTACATTTGTTGTAGATTACTAAAATCATTGAATATCTCAAAACCATTTAGGGTGAATGAGAATTAATGACAATAGTCTTTTGTAACTTAATGAAAAGTTAGTTAAAAGGTCAATTTGATCATTTGGATCAAATTGGGTTTGAACAAAGTGTTTTTGGGTGATGAGTTTTTGGCTCAAACCGATCGTAACGAGTGGGGACTTCCGAGCACGAGTCGTGAGCACGAGTGGGATTCGATGACCATTTGCTCAATTCCGATCGTAACGTAGTGGAATGCTTGGGAACGAGTCGTGGGCACGACTCGTGCTAATTAGCACGACTCGTGCCCTTCACAGCTGCTCGAAAGTTTGCACCTTTTCAAGGGAAAAGGCACAAAACCTTTTGACTCTCTTTATATACTTCCCCTCCGAATTTCAATTTACTCATACTATTTTTCTACCCTTCCTACCCTCTAGTGAGATAGATAAACATACCCAAATCATTGGCATCTTGTTGCATCAAATCTTTCAAAGTCCAAAGTTCTAAATAGTGATTAGTTCGTAGAGTTACCAATTTGGAGTGCTCCTATTGGTGATTATAAGTCGTTTTATCTCACGAGAAGTTTGCCATTTAAACCGTAAGCACTGCCTGGGCAAATACTTCTTACGGAAATTGTGCTACACAAGACTCGACTTCCTAAATTGTTCTTCCCAATTTCCGTTAGTTTTTTCTGTCAAGTTTTCCGTTAAGTTTGAAGAAGCCACACATTAGTTTTAACAGTGTGCACCCGACGCGCCTCGTAAAAACGAGTCTTCCAAGCTGAAAATCATTTGTGTGTGTGTGTGTGTGTGTGTGTTTTGGCCAAAATATGTTGAAACTCAGAAAAGTAAAAATTGGGATATCTTTTTAAGACTTTAAACTGATCCCATGATTTTTTGGAAGATTTTTGGATTGAGATTTGGTACTCAAAAGACCTTTTGAAGTTGAGAGTCATTTCTGCCAGAATGAAAAAGGCAGTGGACCTTTGATTTTAAAAGGGATTCAAGGGTCTTAAAACTTCATAATCTGGATAAACTCAGAGAATGAAAGTTGTTCTAGACACCTTAAATAAAGTTTGTGCGAAGGAATTTCCCATTTTGGAGAAGATTTGAGGGGTCAAAACCTTCTGGAAACCTCAGATATGAGATCTGGATTCTCAGAAGCTGATGAACTAGCCTCTGAAAGAAAATTTGAAAAGAGGAGTTTTACTCACCCAAAAAATAAGGTAAAAATATGTCTGGAAAGCTCTGGATGTTGGCTACAAAAAGTATTTTGTAGTCAACACCAAATTCCAAGTTCATCTGTGTCCAAAAATTAAGACCATGGACTGAGGTCTGAGAAAATTGCTACTGGACAGCAACTTCTCAAGAAAGAAAATATGATTTTAAGGGGGGTTTTGCATCCATGCTTGTCCCCATTTCCCTAGGTTTTGGTTAGTGATCACTAGACATTTTAGTGGTGAATCAACTATACCAAACCATCCTTGGGGTACATTAGGACTAAGCATTTCATTTGCTTGGGAAGGGGAATTTTATCCTTTGAAATCAAGATTTTATGCTTGAAAATGGTTTTTTAGGGTTTTGAAAGTGCATTTTTGCAAGTAAACAAGAAAAGCTTTGAAAATAATGTTGATCTTTGTAGAAGATCATCCATGGAGATGGTCTTCCATGGTGATCTTCTTAGATCTAGAGCAAGAAGATGAAGGAACTACATTTTGTAGTTTGAAGATGCATGCATGGTTGAGATTTAGGGTTAGGAAGAGGAGAGTTTACCAATCTTCCTTGTGTTCTTGAGTGTTTGGCTTGAATGTATGAGTGTTTAGGGCTTTAATATGAGAGTGAGTGGATGAGTATGAGTTGGGAAAGATTGGAGAGAAAAAGGTGACAATTCTTGTGAATTCTCACCGTTTCTCTCTATATTTCGCCGAGGTTCGGTCTACAAAATGTGTTCTTCCTCCTTATTTTTGTGACTGGAGGGCTCAATTTATAGCCCTCCCGAAAAATGCAAACTCATCCGCGCGGATGGATCCAGCAATGTAATCGTTCATTAAATGCAATACTTCACTTTGGACAAGGGGAATAATCTTTTTCAAAATTCAAATTACCACGCTTTTGTTTCCAAAGATTGCCATTTTTGGTTTTCTTCTTTTGTTTTTCTTTTTAAGATTCTTTTTAAGGTTTAACCTTAAATAACAATGCCCATTTTACCCTCACTTTGTTAGAAATGTTAGGATAGTTAGGAATTGTTAGAAATGTTATAACTTTCGTTAATTTTCTAACGAAAATCTTAATGTAGAGCTCAAATTGGAGCACTTACAGCAGCCTCTCGGCGACGCGCGCTTTCGAAGGAAGCGGGGTCGTCAATAGAGAGTAAGGCTCCATATTTGGCAAGTGTGATGATCGAGTGATCGGGTGGCTGAACCTAGCGATAGGCTATCTACGTATCCCGGTGGGGAATCAAGCCAGCCGTAGTTCCGGGTCTTTTCCCACCCCTGGAGATGACCTGGCGTTTTTAGGTGCCTCGAACCTGACGTGAGCGAGTTCTACAGTCGGTTGCCGGAAAGAAACTCCGCCGGGGCATAAGAGATGACCATTTTCTTTCGCCTCTGATAGGCTATCCGCTCTGCTGAGGATAGGGATGACCATTTTCGGTCTCTGCTGGGGATGATTGCAGGATTTATCGCTTTCTAGTGATAGCGTCTTAGGTGCCTCAAACCTTGGAGATGGCATGCTTTAGGTGCCTCTGGACCTTGATGAGATGGCGTTTCCAGGTGCCTTCGAACTCAGTTTGATGATGGCATGGCTTTTTAGGCGCCTCGGACCTTAATTTGGAATGGCCTTTCGGGGTGGATCTTTTGTCTCGCTGCCGAAGGAGAGGGTAGACCGTTTTGGTCGAGGGGCCGGATTCCTAATGACAGGCTACCTACGTATCCCTAGTGGGAATCCAAGCCCTTTCAGGAGTTCGAGTACTACTCGAGATCTCGCTGGCTTTCGGGATTCCGTTAACTTTGCCTGGGGATTTCGGCTAGCCTTTGCTGGTCAGAAAATCGACGACGTACTCGCCCTGGGAAATCGGTCTTACGTTTGACCACTGAGATGAGTTTTGATGAAAGATACGGGATTCCGTTATCTTTCTCGGGCACTCGGCTCTTACGTTCGACCGCCTGGCCGGTAATTTTGATGAAAGATACGGGATCTCAAGTTATCTTCTCTGTGAAACAGTGGCACCTCTGGCCTTATTGCGTTTGACTCCTCCGCCTTCTGGGTAATTTTGATGGAAAGATACGGGATCTCGTTATCTTCTCTTCGAGGAAACCTCTGGATCTTACGTTTGACTGCCGGGGGTAATTTTGATGGAAAGATACGGGATCTCGTTATCTTTCTCTCGGAACTCGGCTCTTACGTTCAACTGCCGCGGTAATTTTGATGAAAGATACCGGGATCTCGTTATCTTTCTCGAGGAAACGGCTTACGCTCGACCTGGCCGGCCGTTTGATGATTTTGATGAAAGATACGGGATTCTCGTTATCTTTCTCAGGCACTCGGTCTTACGCTTGACTGGCCAAGCATTGATGAATTTTGATGAAAGATACTGGATCTCGCGTTATCTTTCTCTCGGCACCCTGCCTTTACGCTCGATCACGCTGGGTAATTTTCGATGAAAGATACGGGATCTCGCATCTTTCTCTTGGCACCCGGCTTTACGTTTCGACCGCTGGGGGTAGATTTTGGAGGAAAGATACGGGATCTCACGCATTCTTTCTCGTGGCACCTAATTTACGTCTTACGCTTTCTGACTCACTGGGGGTAATTTTTCTTGACAAGGGGCTGACTTTGGTTAAGCTTTGGTTAACTCTGTCAGGTCGGGGACCCCGAATCGCAGAGTCCCGAAATTTTAAGGGGCAAAAGGGTCATTTTGACCCTCGGCAATCTGATCCCGCCAGCGGATAGGGTTTGAAAACCAGGAGTGGCTAATTAGGGCCAACGCCCTTTTCTTCTTCTCCATCTCAGCCTTTCCGGAGAGAATTACGAGAGAGAGAGAGAAAATTCTGTAAATCCGCCATTTTTTAATAAAAGCTTCAAAATCTTCCGATTTCTTCGATTTTTTGAGCAATGGAACACGGAAAGGCGCTTTTCAAGGCCAAGGACGTGGCCCGGCAGCGCAGCAGGCGATTGGAGCTCGTCCGGGATGAGCTGAGGCATTACAATTCTTTCGGAATCGGCCTATGAGGAGCATTACCCCGACGCTTGGCAACATTGGGCTTCGGATTTCGCATCTCCGAACGGTATACTTTGGAAACCCTTTGATCCCTTTTGTTGATTTCTTTGTTTGAAAATTTTGAAATGGTGATTGAATTTTTTTTTTTTGAAAAATTCAACGATTGGATGTCTCTTGGCTTTGAATCTTGATTTTGATAAGCTTTGCATGTTGTAATGAGTATATGAAAGTAACCCAAAATGTGTGCATTTTGCTTGGGAATAAGAATTGGCATTTTTGCCACATTTTTTTTTTAGTTTGAAAATTACATGTGAAAATTCGAAGAATTGTGATTTTTTTTTTTGAAATTGAATATTGCATGTTCTTGATGATGATTTTTTTTTGTTGAAATTGATGAATGATGATGCAATGCATGCATTTTGTTTGGAAAGAATGGGCATTTTGCCAATATGAGATGTATGTTTAGGATTTTTTTTTTTGAAAAGCGGACGGATTTTTCTTTCCGTTGCATGTAAGATGGATGTGATATGCATGTATGGCATTTTTTTTTGTTGAAAAATGGGACGGAGTTTTTACTTCCCAGTAGGAATGCATCTTTTTTTTTTATGAATGCATTTGGGACTTACTTGAAAATTGTTTTCTTTTCATGCGAGAAAAAATGGGGCTATGTCTCATTCAGAATGCGCGTTATGTCGTCGAATTTTTTTTTTTTTTTAATGTAAATGCAAGTGCAATCTTTTTGACATTTTCTCTTTTTTTTTTTACAGGGCGGAAACCGTTTTAGCTACGGAGCAAACTCGAACAAGATGAAGACTCGAGGATCGGTGGAGTCCTGTGGATTGACTGTATGGGACCGCTTCCTGATGCGGGCCGAGGAGCCTTGGCGCGAGT
This sequence comes from Adenophora triphylla var. japonica, assembly GCA_022495995.1. NCBI lineage: Eukaryota > Viridiplantae > Streptophyta > Magnoliopsida > Asterales > Campanulaceae > Adenophora > Adenophora triphylla. Next base: position 267,364 of record JAFEMH010003411.1, read on the forward strand.
CCGAGACAGCATTGTTGTCGAGGGACGGGGCTCTGGGAGTTCGCTGAGTGCTTGAGGGGACTGGCCCTGTTCCCCTAAGAGCAAGGGAGCTTGATGTTTGCTCTCGGCGCAAAGCACCGGTGGGAACGCGACCCACACCTTCCACT